>MU968411.1:70443455-70592179 GCA_034641835.2 Pinus albicaulis
GCATCCAAAAATGGACTCCAGGAAACACATCCCGAGTTCCTCTTGGGCAAAGATGATGGGTTCATTTGTGGCATCCAACTCAGTTATAGTGTGTTTCATGTATGGTTCACTTTCGACTCTGATTTGGTTGTTTCTCCCTTTGTAAGGCAGCCATAAGTGGGACCAATCCGTGGCAAAGTATCCTTGCAACTTGCTAGACCAATCCCTGCTAAGAAGTACACCATAGGCTTCAGGGATGTCCACAACCACAATATCAATACATTGATGGACCCTAGAGTCGGATGAGAGGCGGATGATGACATTGTTTAATTCTCCGACGGCGGGTACTTGTGATCTGTCAAGTTGAATGATTTTTGCATCAGTTTTCTCTGGGAGAATGTTGAGTTTCTTGCACACAGACAGAGGCATGACATTCGTGGATGCACCGGAGTCAACGAGACAATTGTGAACATTGAAGTTAAACATCTCAAAAGACAAAAGGAAGGGGGGGGTGGAGCCTCTCGAATTCGTGTTGACAACGTTCACTATAGACTGGATATCTGGACTGGTTTGTGCAGACGTGTTGCTGACATTTTTCGTATTTTGGTTGTTGGCAAAAGCCTTTAGAATAAGTTCTTTTTGATTTGTGATGCGGGCTAACTCGTAGAGTGAGATATTAGCTCTGGTCTTTTTCATGTCCTCCACTATGTTGTAGCTAGTGTCGGTTTGGGGACTAGGTTCGGTAGTGGTTTTCTATGGTTCCACTGGGAGATTGGTCTTTTGACTTGCTTTGCCATTACTATTGGTAGGCTTATCCGGCGTAGCTTGTCCTTCGTTGCTAGGGGGAAGAATTTTCCTCAGGAAAGCCCTTTTCTTGTCTTCATATGATTGTTCGAGAATAGATCCTTTGCTTCTAAGACTATAGTTTCGAGTGGGCTGAGCCTTGGGACTGCCTGCCATGTTGATATCAATGGGAGCAAGACTCTCTCCCCCGCGGA
This sequence comes from Pinus albicaulis, assembly GCA_034641835.2. Classification (NCBI taxonomy): domain Eukaryota; kingdom Viridiplantae; phylum Streptophyta; class Pinopsida; order Pinales; family Pinaceae; genus Pinus; species Pinus albicaulis. The sequence continues at coordinate 70,444,433 of MU968411.1, forward strand.
TTACATCAAAAGTTAAGACAGAGGCTCCTGATTCCCCATCTAGGAGCGAAACTTCGTCTCGATCAGAAACCTCATCCTCTGTCAGGTTTCCTGGAGTTTGGTCATCCAAAAATTGGTTAACCACTGCGGTCATGCTGCCAATCCATTGCGGGCACGTTTTTTCAGAATGGGCAGCTTGGTGAAAAGAGCAAAAATTGTCTTTCCCTATCTCCTCCACATTGAGAGCGGCACTGGTGTTTGACGGGGGTCTGTTGGTGTTGGGATTACTTTTCTTGAAAAAGGGTTTTGGAGGTTTATTTGCAGTTGAGGTTTCAACGCCCTTTCTCTTTAAGTCAGAGACCTCATTCGTTAGTAGTTTAAGGGTCTTGGCCATACTCTCGAAATCAAAAGTTTCTCTCTCTCTATTAGGGGTGGAAGACTGACCTTTTTTAGTGGTTGGTTTGTGATCATCCTTTCCTTCATGGTCCATGACTCCTATTGACAACATGTCCTTCTCTACCGCGAGAGCAGCAGCATAATTTGCTGTAAGAGTAGCGCGGGCCTCACGTTTGACGAAAACGGCAATATCCCTAGGGAGAGCTTTAGTATAGTAGTCGATGGTGATAGAATCGTCCAATGCTAAGTTTGGAGGAAATTTTTTCAATATTGTGGCGAAGCGTTGGTTAAAGTCTTTAACTTTCTCTTTTCTATGACACTTGATGGTGCTTAGTTCTGTGAGGAGCATAGAGGGTGTTTTATCTTCTGCAAACTTTTGCAGGAACACACGACGGAACTGGTCCCATGAAGTAATAGAAGCACTGGGTAGGGAATGGTACCAGGTGGCTGCAAGGTTTACAAGAGTGTGTGGGAACAATCGACATGCGACATCATCGGACTGAACTCTCATGATTTGTAGGAACAGATAGAAACTACTAATATGATCTTCCGCGGAGGTACCTTTCTCGGGATCAAATTTAGGAAGATGTTTCTCCGGGTGTCTAGGCATATCATGGAGAGGACCTAAAAGAGCCAATGGGGATTGAGCCATCCAGGCTAGGGGTTGCGCCCTTCTGGGGTGCTGACGATATCGGGATTCTGCCTCGGACTCACTTCCTGTCCCTGACACTGATGCTCCGCCATGATGGCGAGAGTGTTCGTCTTGGTGTCTTACACGGTTATTCATGTTTCTAAAATACTCCCAGTTATGGGGAAAGGGCCTATTTTGGTTTTGGTGGTGGTGATCGTTGACGTGGTGTCTTTGGCCGCGAACTATATATCCTCTGCCTCCATGTCTGTGACCTCTGTTGACTCCACCCTCGTTCCTTCGAGGCCTGATGCCTTCCCCTACATTTCTTTGGGTTGTGTTGCCTTCTCTTTCATTTCTTCGTCCTGTGTTAACTTCTCTCTCGTTCCTTCGACCCCCCTCTCCTTCTTCTCGCAGGTCGTACACTTGGTTATTGTTCCACTGATGTAAGTCAGGCTGAGGTTCGGGGAAAGGTTCAGTATCAGGGAAACCTTCACTATCTTGGAGAATGGGGTCATTTTCCTGGACAGCCCGCCCGAGATCTTCAATCATAGAGTTCACAAGTTCAGGTATGGTGCGGACAAGCACACCATTACGGGTGATGTTCTCAGCAGGAGTCCTAGTGTGAGCTAGACACTCCATGAAAGGGGCATACCGTAAATCCCTGATGAGATTACGGGAAACTGGGCGTAAGGATCTTAATTGTTCGTTAGTGATTTCAAAGTACCGAGCCTCCTCCGTTGGAATATCCTCTAAGGGGGGAAGAGGAGGTTCGTTATTTATGACCTCCCGGTGGGGAGTTTGTGATGGAATATCGGTCGTATGCTGGGAGGATGCCATGGCCCTCCTTCTAGCGCCAAATCTGTTGACGTGAAAATATGTCCGGCCAACAGTAGGGGATCTCCCCGGTAGAAAGTCCCAATTAGACTTTGAATCGTTTGGAGTAGGGATCCCATCCGGGGTGTGGGTCCGGCTACCACTTAAATGACTATCTCTTCGGTCTCTGGAAACCTGATTGAAACTGCAAACATACACTTATTCACACGATACAGAATACATGACTGATGTATCAAACCAATATATGACACTGTGCGTAGCAAGGTAATAGAAAGAATGCATACACTCAGGAAGTGTCGTTAGCAACACATCTATGGGGTATGCATGCAGGATAATCTGACCACCAAAGAAACAGTTCTTTATGGCAAGAATATCCCTTAACTTTCCGAAAGATACAACGAAATGCTAATAAAACAATTCATTAACATTCATCATAAGAGTAAATAATAAACTTGAGCATCATCAACACAATCACAGATAGCTATGGTGCATGAATGATACTATTAATAACACAGATTCATTAATCAGAAGATATTCTGGAACTGTACGCAGAATACACACAATGTTGTCACAGCTAAACACATCATCCAATCAAAGGGGTTTTAACATGTATTGTATTACATATATCAAGAGTATGATCCTTCAGTTACAATGCAATATTGCCTTTCAGTCCACAAAAGAGCCCCCTTTACAATGTGCCCCACAGGGGTATTTATAGATTCAAGAGGCGTCCTTATGGCCTTCCGACGCTTCAACTTCCCGACGGTTCAGCTTCCCTGCGACCTTTATCACACTTGCGACCTGCGACCAGAAAATTGCGACCTGCGACTTGGTCGCAGGTGCGACCTGCGACCTGGTCGCAGGTGCAACCTGCGACCTGGGGACAAAAACGACTTGCGACCCAGCGGTTAAACTATGGAGGTGGTCGCGTAATTGAAGTTTCCGGATCGTCAACTTTCTTGCCCTTGAGGAAATCCCGCCAAGTCTGGAAGTCTGCTGTTATGGGAGCGACAAGAGGGCTTTCCTCTTTTATTGATGCATACATTCTAGGGCATTCGGTACCAGAGTCTCCTTCTTCTGAGAGATCAGCATTGAGAGGGAGGCAAGCTTGGTGTAGATTTGTACCGGAGTGACAAGCAACCGATTTAGGTTTTCCTATGATGCCTCGAATCCTGGTGTGGCAGCAGCTTGTCTTACGGGTCGCAGAAAAGACTGAATTTCCTGTTCTACCTGCTCCCAATCCTTAGTCTCATTCAGTGCCCCTAATGTCATGGAGTAAATACCACTAATCAGGTGATTATATGCAGACATCACTTTGTCCAAATCTTTTGCCAGCTTGTCTTTGGACTGCATATTCATCCGAATTTGTACTTTGGCTTCTTGTGTATGACTCCAATCCTTCCTAGGCACATGTTTGGGAGTTTGCTGATACTGCGCTATCCAGTTCATCATTTTGTCCAACACTACCGAGGCTTCCCTGAGCTGTTCATGCTTCTGTTTGGTTTCCTCTCGCGCCTCTGCCAACGGGGCCACTGTTTGTTTTAGGGTGAGCATTTCCTTGTATACTTGCCTCATTGTCATTTCCAACACATCACACTCTTTCCTGACCGCCAGTGGGACCTAATTCACTTGGGCGGGCTTACCTTGGAGCTGTAGCATCTCATTTTCTAGTCTTGATTTCTCCTGCTTTGCCGCTTTTAGCCTGTTCTGTAAAGAAATAATTTCCCTGCTCATCCTAGTGACATTTTCCTCCGTGGCCGCGGCAAAAGCGGTGCCTGCTGACGCTATCATAACAGGGTTAGTCCTTGTATCTGGGACTATGTCCTTTCCAGTGGCGACCGTAGATATGGCGGGATGGCTTTGCGCCAAGGATTTCCTTTTCTCCTGCCGTATTTTGAAAGAGAATTGGTCAAATGTCAATCTGGTCAGGTCGAAGACTTCCTCTTCTTGCTCCCCGAGAAAATCATCAACATTGAGGGTACTTTTCACGCCACCTGAAGGGATATCCAGGGGAGATATGTCAATGTCATCTATTAGCTCGTCCTCCTCATCCTGCGTTTGATCCTTTTCTTTCTCCTTTTGCCGGCGCTCGGCTTCTGCCTTGTCGTGTTCCTCCTTCTTCCTGCGTTCTGCCTCTGCCTCTGCTTCCTTTTCAGCTTTTCTCTTTCTCTCTGCCGCGGCGGCTTGTTCTGCCTCCTTTTGACGATCGACTTTGTCGAGTTCTTCCTTAAGTGCCCTTTCTGCCGCCGCCTGTGCCTCCTTTTCCTGTCTTTCCTTTTCCTCTTCCTTTTTCTTTTTTCGCTCTGTCCTGGCCTCTTTCTTACGTTTCTCTTCATCTTCCTTCATCTTCTTTTCCTCTTCCTTCTTGGCTTGGGCTTCTGCTTTCCTTTGCTGATCTGCGGTATTAGGCCCCGTACCGGTCTGTGTTTTCTTATCTTTGGAGGAAGAAGATCCTCCAAGCTTATGGCTTCTATCTCCTAAATTCTGGTGATCCTCTTCTTCTCGGTCAGAGTCGATCCCTGGAGCTAGATGCCTTTCTGCGTTGTACCAGTTTCTTTTTTCGTCCTCTGCCGGGCGCTCGACGTGCTGATAACTCCATCTAAAATTTTCCCTTTTACAATGCTCAGGAACTATCCTGACTGGGTCATAAGTTCGGCAATCCAGATTTCTGAAGTGATAAGTTTTTACCTCTTCCCCTTCACGCGCTACTTCTCTGGAGTCCTTGACTGTATAAGCGCCAATGGTGAGAGGTAGAGCGGGCCAAGGTTTCTTCTTCCCTTTGGAAAGGACGTTAGAGAAGCCCGAGGTCATCTGGAAACATACCTCCTGCATGAGCACCTTATCGGTAATAAACTTAGGCAGAGCATGTGGTGCTTTAAATGAGCCAAATACTCGGATGATTGTGAATTCAGTGAATGGGAACCAGTGTGCCACCTGACCTAGTGTCTCCATCGCTCGCCAAGACATGCAGGGGGTGTCTTGACCGAATAGTTTCCCGTAGAGGGCGGGAATGAATATATGAGAGATTTGCTCGATGTCTGACTTGTACCTGGATTCCCAGAATACCTTGGTCTGCAAATGCATTGCCTGGGTCTGTTCGGAGTCCCAGTTATGCGGCCATCCTTCAACATGCAGCTGGGCACAGACAGCATCTAGCAGATACGAAGCCATATAGAATTCTGATGGCGCTCCCTCATCTGGGGCTAAAGCTGAAGCCAAATTTGTGTGCATGGAGCCCATTAATATACCGGCCCAATTGAACCGAGTGCCATATACTGTTACGTGTTCCATGATGGTTGCCCATGTTCCGTTGAAGGTGGTGGCGTCTGACCGTCCGTACACTCTGCACAGCATGGCGGCCACCAACTTATATACCTTCCTCAGACCGGCCACCGGGTATTCCTGGTCCTTTTTTATTTTAAATTTATCTGGTTCCGCCCACCATTTTCTGATTGTATCAATCATCGGCACTTCATTTGCAGAAAACCATCTTGGGGTGAAGTTCACCTCTGCTTTGGGTAGCGAGTAGTAGACCTGTGCTTTTGAGCTTTCCAATGTTGCAAAAGCTTTCTTTCCACTATCTCGGATTGCGAAGTTCTTAGGATCCGTCTTCTGTATGATCCAGTCCAACATTTCTGGGCACGGAAAGATGGCGGGATGTGACCCTGCTAGGTGCAACTTGGATTTCTTAACCTTCAGATATACTTCCCGGTCCGGGAGATCTTCTGGAAACTCATCCTCTGGCATGGCGAACTCGCGGTATACTTCATACCACCTAAGGCTGTCCTCCTTTGCGAAGGTGCAAAGGGTGTCTCTGTATATTGGTGGAGGAGATGTTTGTATGTCCGTGTCTGACTCTTCCTCCACTACCTGCCTGCTTCTCCTTCGGGATACCCGGGGTGCCATATTGCTAGAGTCGGAGAGGACTGGTACAGTGTCTGTTCTAAATTCACCTGTTGCATTCAAGACAGAATCCCAGGATGAGAAAGACATGATGATAATGGCTAAATAAAGTCTACATATGCAAAGTTAAATTGACTGCTCTCCGGGAGTCGCTGGGTCGCTGATCCACAAAAGGGCTCACACGCGACCTCGCGACCTTGCGACTAGGTCGCAGGGTCGCAGAGTCGCTGAAAGGGAATTTTGCGACCTTGCGACCTGGTCGCTAGGTCGCAGGTCGCACTTTGAGCCTGCCGGGGGGTTTCGCACGCGCGCGGCTTCACGGCTAAACTTTACTTACAGGGAAAAGTACACGGTTTGAAAGGGCCTAAACTGACGATAAGGCATAGCCATGAGGGATTAGGCAAGAGACGGGTGACCTTAGGGTTTGTGGTAAACAAAACAACGGTGAAACTCAAAAGAAAACCCTACATCCTCTCCAGCAAATAAATAATACCATGGGGAGGCTCAATAATGGCAAGAAATGCTTAAGAGGGAAACATAGGGAGGAAAAGGCAACTTACCCGGAAGAAAACGCGCCAGTCGACCTGTGAGAGTAATTCCACAGTTTTCGCCGTGAGCTACAAATGCGACCTAGCGACCCGACCTTATATAAAAAGGTCGCACGTGCAAGTACTTAATGAGGTCGCAAGTTGTAAGTTTGCAACCTTGCGACCTTGCGACCTTAAGGTCGCTGGGTCGCAAAGGTCGCTGAGTCGCTAATTCCCTTAATACTTCATTTTGCGACCTTGCGACCTTGCGACCTTAAGGTCGCTGGGTCGCAAGGTCGCAAATTTCTTGACTTCCGACTCTTGCGACCTGGCGACCTCTGCGACCTTAGGGTCGCTGAGTCGCGTAGGTCGCATGGGTCCCAAATCATGGATCCGCGACTTATGCGACTTGCTCTTAAAAACTTTACTTGGCTTTTTCCTTCTTTTAGTTTCAAAGGGGCTCCAAAAAATTTTGAAGTGTGTGTTATGATTTTATGCATTTTTTGGAGGGTGTTGTAGGAGCTACAACAGGTGGATACAATAATATTACTCTGGCTATGGTGAATAAATTATGAGGAATCCAAGCTTGTTTTGGTTTTGGTGATTTCTAGACTGGTTTAGGTGAAATAATTGTGGTTGAGGGTGGAGGTTGTTTAACCTCGAGCCTTCCCTGGTTGGCTTTGTTTTAGTTTATCCCTTTTGATCCCACATTCATGATTGGAATATAACACGGAGCTGATTCGATGAAATAAATATTTGGTTCAACCCAAACTATGGTCAGGTGGTACGTGGAAGTCCATGACTTGGTTGGCATTTAAAATGCATATGTTAATATGTCTTATTCTTTATTGATGATCAATGAGCATAAGTTTTTATTCACTTTTTTTTATATTACTTGTTTGTCATGGCTTCATTCAAGTTAAATGTTGGTTACAAGCATGGTATATTTCCTATTATATGATTTTCTCTTGATCTAGATCTAATTCATGGTTTGATGGCTCATGGTTGATTTATATGAATTCACTTTATAATATATGTTTTATATTAGCTAGTGCGAGAGGTAATAAATCCTTCTTGATGAATATTTGATGAACTAATGAAAATATTGAACAAACTATGCATTCATGACCTACATGTACCATAGTCACAAAATTTTTATATAAATGAACAATTTGGACCTCCAAATTCTCAGGGTTGGACCTCCAAAAGAATCTATGGAGAAAATTATGGAACTTTTCCAGACTCTCCATTTTCCCTGAAAATGTCGTTTAGGCCCTTAAAACAACCTTGTAAGTTTAGGACCCGAAAAAACTGTCAAAAATAGAAAGTTGTGTTAAATTTAAGGAAATGAAACTGAAATGAAATAGTGTTGGGTCAAGTTAGGCTGATAACAGTGTGATCATGTGTCGATCGGTGTTTATAGTCAATTCTAGACATGTGGACCCCATTTTCATAAGTGCATCTTGGAAATCAGGTCATGCATAGTAACTCTCATCTCATGCTTACACTGGTGATCAAGTCAATGTGGCTAATGTGAGGTGGGGTGGGGTGTTACAATATGACCTGAGAAACCCTTTTGAGAGAAAACCCAACTAGAAGGCGACGTTTCTTTGCTCTCTCTTTCTCTAAAAGGAAATGGTGCAAATATAAAGGAGTGACACTTGTTTCACATGGGTTTCTATATAAGATAAATGCTCTCTTATATTTCCTATCTCTTTATCCACCCTCAGCTACTCTACTCTACTATGGAACAAAATGCACTAGGATGGAAATAAACCCCTTTTCCTCCCAGTTTCTTGGTTATAACATAACCTGATATCCAACTAGGGGTTGAATTTGGCCCATTCAACCCTCAATATGGATTAAAATTCAACCCTTAAAGGGTATTATACATAGGTCCCACATAGATTCCCATTTTCCATTATTAATGGGGCTAACATGGCATCCTCTCGAATCATGGTGAACAAAACAAAAAGGTCAACTTCTAGGTGGCATAAATTTTTCTTACATACTTATTTTTAGATCTTTATTATTTATTGTGTGTTTAGAAACGTATATTTTTCTAGAACATCTCCAAGGGGCCTAGAAAAAGAAAACAATTTTGGACCATAAAGAATTTAATTAAATGCCTCAAACTTCTTATGGAAGTTTTTAAAACTCGATTCACCAAATTGGGACCCACTGGTAAAATGGTCATGTTAGATATTTCCTCTAATTTCCCCACTCTTAAAGCATCAGTATTGATGATAATTTATGTAAGGATCCAATCCATATTAGTATTTTCCATGTCATTTCTTGTACTTGTAATTGGATTTCTAGAGGATATTGTAAACATGTTGTTGGAGGTGTTGGACCCATTCAAAAAGTATGACTTCTCTATCTACCTCAACCTAAGCATGGGAGGACACTATCAAGGAATATGTTGTGGGAATAGATACATCAATTGGGGCCAATGGTTGGAATCCAAAGCACACCTAAAAAGGGCTATGGCCAATAGAGTTGTGGAGGGATGTATTATATCTATGTTAAACATATGGAAGGCTTTCATCCCATGTACACAGATGCTTCTAGTTGTACATGTGAAAGATACTCACAATGATATGATTAACCACTTCTATTTTTCTTTATATATCGAAATAAGGTGGTCAATCTAGTCAACTTGGTACCCATCAAAGACCATATATTGGACTAGAAGGTACTAAGGAACTTTTTTTTCCTATATAAAACAATGGTTTGAGGTATCCCAAAATGAACCCAAACATTCTTAAAGAAAAGTTTAGTAGTGGCTTCAATTTTTATACTTTTCATGCATGATGTAAAAATGGCCATATTAGAGAACCCATTAACAACCAAAAACATATAATCGTTACAATGCTTGGTGGAAGGAAAAAATAAAATTATAATGCATCGTTATTGACTCCCTAGAGTTGTATGGTGTAGATAGAGTAGTGTACATCCCATGTTTATTGATGGTTGGTTTAGAAATGGAATAGGTAGTGTATGACATGATATACCGGTGGGAATACTATCGAAGCTTTGGCCAAATAATGTTTCATTTTGATAGGCCATGGGATGTCCTTGTTGAGTGAGGAATGCACCGATGACATAGTTGAAGGCATTTGTCTCAATCTAAATGGTTGTTACAAGTATAGCAGATTAAGGACTAGCATGGAGTAGAGTCGTTATTTCATATCCTTGAATTATTTCTATTGTGACTCAGAACTATAAAAATTGGCTTTAACTCTGCCCTTGGTCACTTAACTTAAGGTCCAAGCAATATGATAGAACCCTAACATGAACCTTCAAGAGAAGTTAGAAAGGCCCAAGAAGTTGAAAATATATGTAAGAGTCATCGAGGCTAGCTAATCCTGAATGAATTGGATATTGGCTAAGTTGACATGCACACCATGTTCATCTATGATGTATCCCAAATATTGAATTATTTGCCTTCGAAATGATAATTTCTCCAAATTATCATGTAACTTGTTTTGTCGTAGGGTGCTCAAGAACTACTAAATGTACTATAAATTTTCTACCCATCTTATACTAAAGGTGAGGACATCATCCAAATATAAAACCACAAAATATTTTGTGAATGACCATAGGATACCATCCATCCTCCTCTTGAATGTTGTTGGAACATTGTTCAATCCAAAGGGAATGACCAACCACTCAGAAAGGCCTTCTTTAGATTTGAAGGCTTTCTTCCATCCATCAATTTGTTCAATTGGAACTTGATGGTATCCTGAAATCATATAAATATTAATAAATAAATCAACACCCTTAAGTTGATCAAGAATATCATCAATCTATGGGATTAGGTATATTATTGAAAAAAAAAAATTAGGGATTTATAATCAATATAGAGTCTCCTTTTCCCATCCTTCTTCTACACCAACATAATTGGACTCTTGCAAGATGAGAAGCTTGATCAAATGTGTCCATTTTGGATGAGATCATGAATTTAAAATTTTATATCCTCATTCTATAGGAGATAACACACACACACACACACATACAACCATTAGTTAAAGGAGAACCCTGTAGTAATTCAATTGAATATTTTACCTAGTAGTGTAGAAGCACCTCCATAGGTGGATTAAATATATCTCAATATGTATCTATAATATTATCCATATATTTCTACAGTGTAGAGAGACCCCATACTATGGATGTGGCAGTCATTATGACCTTCCTTTCACTTTTTGACCAAAACATGAAGAATACAAACTTTTAAGTCTAAAATATTACCTTTTGGAATTCTTTTGTAGAAACCAATGGAATTACAGGAGTTATAACTACCTTTTACCGTGTTGAGATAATCTCCTATAGTAATAGTGAAACTACAAGGATGAGACTTATAAATAGTGTGGAATTTCGACATATATTTTTTTCCTAAAATAACACCACAAACTTCAATTAGGGAAACAGCACATAGCACATCATCTTTGAGTGGCTTGATGCCCTAGGACAAGTAGCATTGTTGGTTGACACAGATATCCCATCTATGACTCAACCAACCAATGGTGTATGGTTAGGTGTGTGGCAATGTTGGAAGCTTTTATCTCTTGATTAGTACTAATAATATGGGTTATTTTGCCTCCACTGTCAACGATTAAATTTATTGGGGTCCCTTTCACCCACGTATGTGAGTAGAAGAGGAATTCCCCCTCTTCAATATCCTCTGACTCTTCTAGTTGGATATTTGCAATCATGATGGTAACACTAGGTTTTGCAACATTGATAAATTTTCCCTTATCTTGTTATGAATCATTGTTTTAGAAATTTCATCTATAGTAGTAATGGGCCTCCTAATTAGGTAAAACATAAGTCTTGTCTAACCTTTCTAAGGCACATAAAGTTTGTATTAGACCTTCCCTTTTGCACTTAATAAAATTCTCTTAGCTTAAATGAGTTCATAGGGAGGGGAGGTTAAGGAGATTTAACATGATCTATGTGCCAAATATGATTATGATGTAGAATATTGAGAATGTTTTGCAAAAATTAAGATGATAAATATATTCATGGGACTCCTCTCCTACTACAAAAGGTTCAAACTTGGTTAGCTTGGAGTAATAAATAATCCTCCATGTAGTTTTGAGGTCACTGAAGGAGAATGAAACTGGTTTCTAAGAGTTTTGGAGGGAAAGTAGTCCTAATTTCAAGGAGTATTCCCCTCATTAATTTTTTATAAATAGAGGGCTTGAGTATCCCATTAGGCAGCTAACAGTGAGTATAAGCAAGAGATAGTAGTGTATGAATACTAGTTTTCAAGTTATGCAGCTTTTCACTTTGTATCAACAATCCTTCAATTAATGAAAGGAAGATTTGATTTTAGCTTTTAATATTTTTATCCTTTAGGGATCTCATATTCCTTGAATTATGGCTCACCCTAGTTCTCAGGACCCCTTCTATATCAATATTATTTATGAACGTGTTCATTTATGGAATTTATTTTTTAGTATTATTTTTATGCATGGTTAATTAGCTTTTTCTAATAGTATTTTGTTACATAGTATTTTATCATTAGATGATAGAATTGGTAGTGATGATAATGTCCAGTTATGCAATTTATTTATGCATTTATAATCACTTTATTTGTTGATATTTATTTGTTTTCCATCATTGTTATTTTTTTGTGACTAAACAGTCACTTGCTATTGCAACTATGGGAGACACTACAACCACACCTTTTGTTGAATAAATCCATCTACCATTTATATGATGATGTGGACATGAGTTATTTATCATTTATTTGCCTTCATTTTCCTCCTTTTTCCTTCCAACCTCATCCTTAGCACATTTTACTGCTCATTGGACTATCTTTTGTAGCAAAACAAGGACTCTATAGCAGTTTTCATTTTTCTTCCAAAACTCATCAAAATTTGCATCCAACTCATGATTCACCTTATTTGATATGTTACAATTTCCATGGAACCCTAAATATGGAACTTAAAAGGAAATATATCATGTAGGTTCTTTGACCTAGTTTTTTGTAGAAATTTCCTTTTTCCTGTAGAATTAGAGTTTATTATTTACAAGATTTATTTTAGTAATGAGTTTTATTTCTTTGCATAGTATTATAGATATGATTTCATTTCATAATAGTTAATATGGTTTTCCTCCTTTCATCAGTTAGCATAGTTTTCTTATTATCTGTCAATTGCTACAATTTTGGATTTTTCTTGTAACATAGAACAATTAGAATGGTCTTAGTGTAACTAGATCTCATATTAGTACTTACACCCCTATAAAATTGAGCAAGAGAAAAGAATATTTCTTAATAAAAACATATTTCTGACCCATCTGAATTTTGTATGAACTTCGGGTTGACAATTAAAGTGGAGACCCTTGGGAGTTGTAGCATTGTTGTTGCAATACTAAGGGACATCAAGTAGTAAACTAATTTAATACAACAAGCTTGCCTTATACTTTCCCAGGTGGTAAAGGTTAAAGCCAAGGTTGCAATCAATCCAATCCCAAAACATTCATGCATATGAGGAAATCAAAGAAAGGGAGTAGGAGACATACATCCTATCATGAGAAGTTAGTTATTTGACATAGCCATATTAAGGGATCACCAGATATATTTTCTTTTGTCTCACTCCTATATTGAATACCTACACAAAAACAACAAATTGAGACCCTATATTCAAACTGGTTAAGACATTGGCATGACTTTTGTAGTCCCTTCCTATGTTCCTCCTCTCACGACGGCTCACTTTTCAAATGGATAATGTTCATGGGTTATCACAAGGAATCATTTTGAGTTTGAAATATTATAGCACTTTAACCTATAATATTTTCATCCCATATTAATCTATGAAGACATTTATTTTATAAATATCTTTGAGTGATCACATTAAATCTCGACATCTTCTTGAACATGTCTTGTCCTTCTATCCATATCCACTTAGAGTGAACAACTTTGACCCTATTTGAGTTTATCCATGCAAATTTTTTCTCTATTTCTCCTTTGTAGTGAAATTGGTTCACTTTTAGCCCTTTAGATCATATGTTAGACCACATAGAGCATTATTGAGCATAGTTGTGTTGGCTTCTAGTGGTAAGTGACCATTAAATGCACCAAAAATGTGTTTCTATAACTTTTCAAAGATAATTTTTTTGTATATTATCTTGCATGATGTTTTTCTCTTCTAGTATACCCAAGGGGGTGAATTTTTTAGCTATAATAGATTCCCCTTAATGTATGATATCATAAAATAAATTGGTGTTCGAAATACATTATAATAACTTGATGAGTTAAGAGGAGGGAGGGACCACATATAGAGGACATACAAAGGCTATGAAAATCATAGTGATATACATATAAACTATATCCCCAAGGTAGGAATACCCATACTAAGTACTAAAAGGATAGAGCAAGGCCACCCACACAACATATTGCGAAATCATGTCATCAGGGATTAGTCATAATACAATGTATATCTCTGACATAGTAGTTATCAATAGGGATGGAAACTAATTTGAGTTCCCCCAAGGATGGACTTCAAAATAAATAATACATTATATAACGCAGCTTGGGGGAGGAAATGTGGATGAGTGAGGTAGCCTCGTGGCCCAGATTCTTGAATGAATGAATTGATTTTGAGCATGCATGGAGACTATATGATTACCAAGGATCATGTTAAAAAACACAAGGGAGACCACCAATGATGAAAATGGCTTCCAAGTTACCTAAAACAATCTACATAGTACAAATGAATGAGTTGATGTTGAGCACTCATAGAATTGATCAGCAAGGACCAATGAAGGAAACCCACTCTTAACTACAAGGAAAATTGTCATTGAGGACTGAAAGATCCAAGGTACTTGATTGTTTCTAGATTGGCATCCCAAATATGGTGTTGAAATGGGTGGGAAGATATTTTTTGAAGGAAAACCTTGATGTATCCCCCATCATTTGAAACAATACTGACACCAAGATGAGATCTTTGATAATAGAAACTAAATAATTGATGTGCAACTTACATAGGGATGGTTAACACGAAATGTATGACAATACTTGCAAATGGTCCACTCTAGCTAGGAATTCACTTGAACATATAACAACATGATAAAAATGGGAACTTGGAAGCATATATTGAAGAATAACAAATAGACATAGTGAAGACATAGGATGCATCACCACATCCATTCTATAATGGTAACCAATTGGGTGAGATATTGACTCAATAACAGGGTGACTTGGCTCAAGTTGATGGTGTGTCTCTAAAGCTTGGAAAAGACCAACTCTAAGAGAATGAATCAAACAAGTGCCATGTTCAAGGGAAATATACAACATCCATGATACAACATAGAAAAAAATATGCTACCTCCCATTTATTTTGGTATAGTGGATCCCATTAATAGTTTAACATGCATGAAAGAGAAGAAAAGAGAGCTCGATAGGTGTCCTTTTCATTTAGTTTTGATGAGCCTAAAAAATAGGTAAAAAACACCCACGATCGTGTAATTTTTCAAGAGTTTTGTAGTGAGAAAAAAAAAAGAGATAAAACTACACTCATGTCCTTCTCATGGTTTAATGAGCATGAGAATGGAAAAGAGATAGATTTTCAGCTTTCATATTAAATAACGAGTATGAAAAATGATTAGAAATCAACATTTTTAGGTAGTTTAACAAGCATGAAAAGGTGTAAAATGAGGCTCATGATTTTTATTGTTTAAATAGTATGAAAATAACACCAAAATGAATCTCATTTAAGATAGACGAGCGATATAATGGTATACATATTTTTCTGATGCTGAAAAAATTGACCTAAGCAAAGTGGGAGGTAGTGGCAAAGTGTTTGGTAATGGAAACTTGCTCATCATAGTGGTCTCACTAAAAGGTGGTGATGTGGGTTGCAATATGGAGGCAAGAAAGATACAAAGTCAACAGGTCAAGCACAGCTTCAATTTTGGTGAGCAGAATGAAGGAAATAATCGTTATGAAAACATATAGGAATACATTAAAAACCATGAGCATTGGAAACAAAAAAGCAACAAATAAAAGAGTGGGTTATTAAGAAAATGGTATTGCAGTGATTACTTCAAATTCTCTTCTTGATAATTACTTGTGAGCTTAATTCTTTTACTTATGTCTTCTCTTCTTATCTTATTATTTCTTTCATCGAGTCAATTACCAAAATCACAAGAGACACAAATTTAGGCTCTTCGAGCCAGGGCCAAAACCTCTCCCTCTTGGAGAGAAAAACCCGCAAGAAATTATTCCAATAGACTTTCAGATGACAAGTACCATGACAATAACACAGACCCTTGACCCTTGTATGCCTCCAAGACCTTGTCACTGCTTCTTCATTTACTTCATGAGTTGTTCTTTCTTGCACTATCCTACACCGTTCTGCACCAAGGCTAAAGAGCTCAGTCTCTACTTGTCTCATTATTAGAGATATTCTCACCCAGTCATATACTATCTTACTTTGTAGCTTAATCTAGTTGAATATACAGTTGACTTATTTCCTTTCATTGAGAAGTTCGCCTTATACCATGTTGATATCCTTACACAGCTTAACATAGTCCTTACCATTAACATAGTGTCTTCTTACACTTATTGCAACGATTTTCTTATACTAAACATTGTCATATAACCGTACTCCAATACTGTCCTTCTGTGCACTTCAATGTTATCCTGTTTTTTTACTTTAACATAGTTATATATAGT
Organism: Pinus albicaulis; assembly: GCA_034641835.2. NCBI lineage: Eukaryota > Viridiplantae > Streptophyta > Pinopsida > Pinales > Pinaceae > Pinus > Pinus albicaulis. The sequence continues at coordinate 70,460,388 of MU968411.1, forward strand.
CCTTCAATGCAATCTTATTTTCACATTTTAACATAGTCATATATCAGATATTATTCCTACAATCTGGTCCGCAAGTCTTCACATATATATATGATGTTATATCTCCTTTCCTTAGGAATTTCTTCACTATATTAACCATGTTCCTTATTTCCACAATCCGTAGTATTTTTCTCCTTAACCTTGTCTTAAAAACTCAGAGGAAATCTGAATTTTCTGTGTTTTATTTTGCGCAGCCTAGATGGGTATATATATATATTTTCAAACGTGTAAATTAGATGACCTATCCATAGGTTATGAAGAAAACTTGATCAGGGTTTTATGAGCCGACTTATTCATTGTTCATAGGTTTTCTTGAGGATATATTTCAACATTGATCTGGAGCATCATTTGTGTCATGTCTTCAAGCTTCATTTGGCAAGGTCTTAAGGCATACAAGTGTGACTTGACTCTTCATAAACATGACTTATTTAATTTGTACATTTATGACCAGAAGACAAATCCCTAATAGACATCAAGAAGAAGTATTTTTACCTATAATAAAACCTTTCTCATGAAATCCATGCAGCAAGCATACCACAAATATATATTTTATTATCTTTTTCTTCTTCATTACATAAACACGTAATTACATAGTCAATATGAAGACCGATCCTAGTTACAATTTCCAACATGGGGACCCCCTATAAAGTAATAAATGTGAGAAATAAAAGACAAATAGAGGCATGAGGCTCAATTATGATGCCATCACAGGTACTAAAGAGGATCCACAAACCTACAAATAATCACAACATGGGCACCAAAACAGTAACTAGGTGTTATTCTAGGGCATGCATAAAGGGTAGGGTCTATCGTACAAGTTACAACATGCAAAAAAACATGGTTAATGCCATAACCTAATGGGGTGGGCCTTTATACATAGTTAAAAGGTGTATAAAAGGTCAATAATGCAATGGAAATATTAATTAATCCTAACCCTATATTCCAATTTCGATAGTACAGCTCAAGGCAGTAGTGTTGATGTTTTTTTTATGATTTATTATATACATATTAAAAATAATGACCCAATCTGATAGGTTATACAATGTAGTGCTCGTTTTTTAGCATAGGCCAAGGATTTTAGTTAACATGCACAAACTCATATCTAGTTCTTGGAAAAATATGGCATACTGTGATGGGGCCATGCCACATCCAATCGAATTTCCATGTTCCTAAATGTTGATGATTCCAAGGATAGCTTATAACCATAGCAGTATCAAGGATGAACTGAGGACATAAAGGCTTAATGGTATCATGAGCTAAGATAGCTCCTTGAAGATGAGAATCAATACATGAAGAGGGTATGAGACATTCACCGAAGAGAAAGTTTAAAGTGGATAATATGGTGGAAATTGCAGTGCTAGGATTCTAGATGTGACTCGGTCCAAGGGTGGTACTCCGTTGGATGACTTAGGAGATACTCCCTAGATCGATTCAATATTTTGATTGCCAAGATCCATCATTTCCAATTTTGAGAGAGTAGAGGCATCATGAGGCATAATATCACTTAGCTTATCATGTGAAGCCATGACCTCCAAGATCGCCTCATATAAGGGAAACTCAATATCAAGCACTAGTAAAAAAGGAATAATTAGTTACTAAAAAAATGACTAAAATTTGCATATAAACAACTATTTTTCAGCGGGCGACCAATAGTAGCTAATTTACAATATCTTATAACGCGACCAACTTTTAGTCGTTTTTAGCTTAGTCATTAATTGGTTGTCTCAATTTTGTTGTCTAGTAGTATATTTGGTCATTAATTTATTCATTGATTAGGTCATTGTAGTCATTGATTTGGTCATTTATTTAGTCATTGATTTGGTCATCGATTTAGTCATTAATTTTATTATTGATTTGGTCATTGATTTTATTGTCTAGTAGTATATTTGGTCATTAATTTAGTCATTGATTTGGTCATTGATTTAATCATTGATTTGGTTATTGATTTTGTCATTTATTGCCACAATTAATGAAAATTATACAACAAAATATATTACTAAATGATCACTAAATAAAACTAATTAATGACCAAATAAATATGACCAAAATGTTGGTCGTGTTATAAGATATTGTAAATTGGCTACTAATAGTCATATATATGCAAATTTTAATCATTGTTTGAAACCAATTAATGACCAAAGAAATATAAGTAAATTTTGGTCGTGTTATAAGCTACTATAAATTAGCTACTAATAGTCCTATTTATGCACAATTTAATCATCATTTGTAATCACAAATTTATCATTTGCAGTAGTCATTTATTTTTTTTGGTAGTTTCATATTCATTATATAAATGACTACATTAGTAGTTTATATTCATTTCATTCACTTTCATTAACAATCATTATAAGCAACTAATTTAGTATTATATTCATTTTATTTGTGTTCATCATTAATAAACATAAGCTACCAATTTAGTAGTTTTAGATGGATTTTATGTGTTTATTATTAATAAACATAAATTAATTAGTATGATTTTGCAATTAAATTCAATAAAAATGTCATACAATGTAGATGTTCATCTAATATGAAAACAGAAAGTTGCATATGTTAATTACAATACTATGTAATATCTAGTGTAACTATAAATAATTCCAACCACATAAATTATATAATATAAAATTTCAAGTATTACAATATGAGTTTCCAACTTAATATTAGTTGGAGTAAAATTTACACATGAAATAATGTTTCATTACTTCAAACATTATCATTGTCTTCCCAAGGCATTGCAAGTGAATTCACCAATGTTGGTTGTTTTTCCAAGGAATTGCAAGTGAATTCACCAACTCTGAAGACTTAATCATCAGTATTTATGTGTGTCTTATGCAAGATATTGGATCTACGGGTACCACTAGACCAATTCTCTTCTCTATTTAATTTTCATTTTGTTGCTCTAGTGTTATTTGTTCTCCTCTTTCTTCAATCCTTGCTTCTAACCATCAATACTGAGTTCATTTTCTGACAAAAAAAAAAAAAAAAGAGGATACAATGCAATGTATAAGACATGAAAGTCGATGAACACTATAATATAAAATAAATTAGACTATAAAAGATTTATACGATATATACCTCAAGATCAGAAATATTTTTAATGCCATTTTTCCCCATAAAACACAAGAAACTTGAACAAGTTTTCTTCAGTTGGGAAATAGTGGCAGCAATGTGGCCTGATGACTTGTATAACCAAAAAAATAAAATGTCACAAATAAACACAACAGAGCTAGCAATTTATACTAAGAATGTTTCATGCTCCACTTTTGTAGTTATATCGTTTTCTCTAGTTATCTCCAAGAAGCAGCGACACTTCAACAATAAAACTGGTCAGTAGAAATCTAATGGGCAGAGCAAAGTATTGTTGACACAAGACTACAACAAGAAACTAAAAAAGAATAAGACAAGACTTTGTAAATTGTGATACTAACCGGGAATATAGCTTCAATATAGTAATATTCAATTATCAACGTATTATTCCAAGGGAAAAAGGAATCCAATTCCCATAAGCCAACAAATTATGTATGCCTCTTTTTTTCCCTATAATTAATTGAGCGAGATTAGCACATGCAATTTCCATTTAGAATCTATGAAATAACTCTATAAATATTCAAAAGAAAACTTAATTTTACTCATTCATTTTTCTCTGATGCAGAAAAAAATGAATATGCTAATGTGTTCTTAAGCTGGAGATTTTTGTAATTCATCATGTCCAAAATCATTTCTTATTGTCATGATTGTTTTTTTTTTAATGATCAAGCAACGGGCCTATATTTGATCAGAAAACATTTTTTTCAGAATATATTCCATTTTTCTAATTCAAAGCTAAATTCCCTTCCATTTTATGATGTTCAAACAAACTAGAATCATATTCATTTAAGAAGTCACTATTGTAATATACTACTAAATGAACAACTACGTAATGAAGTTATTAGTGGTGGAATACTAATAAATCACAAATACATGCAAGAAATAACACCATTATGTCCTAGGCATGCCAAGTCTTTATCCTCTTAGTTGGAAATATTTCTTCATGAAAATAACATATTTGACTTTTGTAAAACTAACCAACGCCATTGTATCCAACAACATTGACATTTCTATTGGCATCCCCTCAAAATTTCTAGAACTATCAAACAAGTGTAGTGCACTTCCCTGTAAGGTCAAAGTTTGGAAATGGAATATGTCGTCCCTTAGTCTAATCAAGTTTTAACTTGCCTTTGATAACTTAGAGAGAATGGGAATCCAATGTAGAAAAATGAAAAAAAAAACGTTTATTCATTCACAATTACGTAGTTCCTAAACAAGCATTGAAGAACTATACAAATCCAAGCATGTTTCACATTCCACCAAGAAACTTAATTTCTAGACTTTGAATGCAACCCTTGAGGTTTTCTCAAATCTGTAAACAAGTAACACCATAAATATTTTTCCTTAGTTCTAAAACATTATCTTGTGTGGATATTGAGAAAATATGTGCATAAACATATCACATCATAGCATGTTGTGGAGTACATTTACAAAAAACCCATCATTCAAAATTTTATATTCTATCAAGATTGAGGCATGTGTTAAATGCCCATTATCTGCATCTTTGCACAATGGTGTCATAAATAATTTGAAGGTTCTTATCTTGCTAGTATGATCTAATTATTTCTTTGTGCAAGATGTTTTTTCACTCCCATTATTAAAATTTTGATGTTATGAACAATATATACATACAATGAATGCTTTGAATAATAAAAGAGGAAATTATTTTTCCATCAATAGTGTTTAGTATTTTCATATGGTGTAAAGTCAGTAGTTATACTGGCAATTTCTGCAATGACCTATCCTAAAGTTTTACACCATACCTACTTTCCCATGCTAAACCATATTTTTGTGACATCAACAAGCCCTCTTTAGAGAGTCTATTAGCCTCTGCCTTAAATTCTCTGTAAATATGATGGAATGATATCTTCAAGAATTGTGCATTGATTGTCTTCAGCTACTCTAAAATGGGTCGTGAAAACCATTTTTCCATCATAAAGCTACCATTTAACCAATTGATAACCAAGGAATACTCAAAAACTTGGAATTCAATCACCTCTCCTTTGCTACTATTGTTAACAAAAAATTTAGTGCCTTTATTTAATCATAATTGTTAGAGCTTGTAACAATAAATGCTTCAAATTTTGAAGATGTGAATATAATAGAATCACTAAGGTATGGGATACCTCCTGCAACATATTCTTCTTGTTGACCTTGATTGGCACTATTGAAAATTGAAATAACACCATTCCCACTCTTAACAATAGAAGGATGGATCAATGTCCTTTCTTTACCAGTGTTAGGGGTTTTTTTACTTTAAAAGCTCAGTCATGACTAGGAGACACACTAAAAAAATGGCTAAAACTTACCTTTAAATATCTCAAAGTTTTTGGCAAGCCAAATACATCAAAACACCATAAGACGCAGTGCCTTACAACCCTTTAAATATTTATTCAAAACACATTTTTTTAAAAATAGAAGCTTATGTTCATGGTAGAGCCACTGAATCAAAGTGATTAAGCCACCAAAAGAGAAGCCAACCTGTAGCAGAGGATAACGAAGAGAATTGATAGCTCTCATACAAATTTTAACTAGTCACCACCTAGAAAATTTGTGAAATTGATCTGTCAAAGTTGCCAAATATAAGATGTACTTATGAGGCATTTAATATAGTATTAAATGTGGTTGTTGTTAGTTAATTATTTGGTTGATATGTGATGTACACCTCTTCTCCTACTATGTAATGACTCAATGAGACATCACATCATCTAATGAATTAATGAATCCACTCTTTCTCATTCTACTATGTATTCATGTCCACATACATGTGTGCAAAAAAAATACATTTTAGAAATACAAGTGTGGATTTGTGGAGTTTGTTTCTAGAGAAAGGATGGATACTCTTTAAGTTGAGTGCAGTGATTCTTATAGTACTTTAATATTTTCACTCCCACCAAAAGACTTCATTTCTTAACTAGTGATGGAGATGTTAAGTAGTGGACTCATGTTGTACCAAATTCTGCGGCTAGAGTATATAATGTGCCAGCTACCCCATTGTATGGACATGGTCCTTGCATTCCACATGGTGATAAGTTGAGGCAGGTATCCATTGGGGCTGGTATGTGTGCTGGAATTACAGATGGTGGTCGAGTGCATACTTGGAGGACTGCGATGAATGGTGGGCTTATATGAATGGTAGTTCTAGAGAAGGAAGCTTTGACACCACTTGGCCATGAGAAAAGCCACGAGGATATTGTTATTTTTAATCTAGTTTTGTACCTTGGTTTCTGCAAAGCATGGTCTTTGTATTAGATTTATTGGTTTTGTATTTTTATTAGCTTATATTTTTAATGTTTGTATACTTGTTATTATACTCTCCGAGGGAAGTGTAAATGCTAAGAGGTTTTCTATTACCATTATTGTTGTGGGGTATTAGACATGAAATATGTTTTCTTCACTGAAACTGTGTTTTCTATTTACTATGGGTTTAGATAACAAGAATATTCATTCTGTTGCGGGTCTCAGGACTGCCACGAAAGTAATATGTGTAGCGATATCCTTGATAGTAGTTGTTAAGAAGAAAACGATAGGTTGAATGGGACCAAGGAAGAAACTAGTGAAATTTAATAGTGAATCAGGAATAAAAGGGCATTCTTGAATATTCAACTACAGTTCCATTTGGTTACAATTCTATTAAAACTTCTATATGTGGCTTCTCCTTTTTGTAAACCACCCTTATCAAATTCTGGCTAATGTAAAAATTTGTAAATGATATTCATCTGTATATTGTATCAATGAATTTTGAATTGATCGGCTCTTATTATGAAGAAATGGTAACAAGCTTCCGTGCAAACGTTTGTAGGAAAAATGAAGGTCCTTTTATTTGTTGTGAGACACTTGCAAAGAACAGTTCTACCTACAGTCTCTAAAGGGTGCAAGGATCATTTTATACTTCCTTTTGCACATTCTTGGTTGAATTTTAAAGGAATTTCTAATTTTGACATTAGCTACATGTAGAATGTCAAATCTTTGTACAGTCTCTAAAGGGTGTGCGGGTTATTTTATACTTCCTTTTTCACATTATTGGTTGAATTTTGAAGGCATTTATGATTTTGACATTATCTACATGTAGAATGTGGAGCCTGTACCTTGTTTAACTAATAACTCACTACCCCGATTTCTAAACGGAGGATGCTATTGAAATTTTTAATGATAAATTGCAGTGGGTAAGACACACCTCTATGCTCCAGAATAAAGAGAATAGTGTAGCTTTGAATGTGGGATGGAGCCATTTATATCTGGTATAGAATCATTTAAATATGCTCAGAATCTTGACAATGAATCATCTGTCAGAATCCTATGCCTCTTGGAATTGTTTGTTGGTTTGTCTACAATATAGAGTAGGTTGCTTTTGAATGGATTGGTTGACATGATTTTAGAGATTCAAGGCTCTATTTCAATTCATATTACTTCTCTATGTGATCTCATGAAACATGACTTCTGATTTGTGGCATGCAATTTTTAATGCCAAGGGAATGCTACACCTAGTGAAGGCATTGAGGGGCAGATATAACAGCTCAAATTGGACAAAAGATAACAAATGCAAGCCATCTTCGAATGAGTCAAAGGGACTATGTATATGTATGAAATCAACCTGTGAGAACCGTGTGAATTAATAGCAAAAGGAAAAACACACAAAAATATTGCAAAAGGTAGGCCAAAGAATCATAGAATTGATGATATCAAATCAATTTCTCGACTCATGAAGTGACACTAAGTGTAGGAACTTTTTCGGCTTTCCTTTTGTGAAGCCTGTCATCACATGGGTAGATATTATCTGTTGAATAACCAGAGAATCAAGTTAAATATGTCGTGAGTGAGTTGACACTAAGTGTAGGAACTTTTTAGGTTTTCCTTTTGTGAAGCTTTTCATCACATGGGTAGATATTATTTGTTGAATAACCAAAGAATCAAGTTAAAGATGTCATGAGTGAGTGGGTAGCTACCAACAGAGATGTCAAAATGTATAACTTTTGTTCATGGTAGAGCCATTAAATCAAAGTGATTAAGTGGCCAAAAGAGAAGCCAACCTATAGTAGAGGATAATGAAAAACATTGATAAATGTCATACAAATTTGAACTAGTCACCACCATGAAATTTTGTGAAATTGAGATGTCAAAGCTGCCAAATAGAAGATGCGGTTATGAGGAATTTAATATAGTATTAAATGTGGTTGTTGTTAGTTTCGTATTTGGGAGATATGCAATGTACTCCTCTTCTCCTACTATGTAATGACTCAATGAGACATTGCATCATCTAATGAATTAATGAATCTAGTCTTTCTCATTCTACTATGTATTCATGTCCACGTACATGAGTGCAAAAAAAAATACATTTTAGAAATGCAAGTGTGGATTTTTGCAAACTATTTCTAGAGAAAGGATGGATACTCATTTGTATTGAGTGCAGTGATTCTTGTAATATTTTAATATTTTCACTCCCACTAGAATACTTCATTGCTTTAATTAGTGATGGAGATGTTCATCAATGGACTCATGATGTACCAAATCCTACAGTTGGAGTATATAATGTGCCATCTACCCCATTGTCTAGAAATGGTCCTTGCATTCCACATGGTGATAAGTTGAGGCTGGTATCCATTGGGGCTGGTATTTTTTCTAGAATTACAGATGGTGTTTGAGTGCATACTCAGAGGAATACGATGAAGGGTGGGCTTATAGGCATGGTAGTTGCAGAGAAGGAAGGTTTAACACCACTTAGCCATGAGGAAAGCCACAAGGATACTGTGATTGTTAATCTAGGTTTGTACCTTGGTTTCTTCAAATCACAATATTTGTATTAGATTTATTGGTTTTATATTTTTATTGGTTTATATTTTTTTATTTCTATATACTTGATTTTATACTCTATGAAGTAAGTGTAAATACTAAGAGGTTTTTTCTTACCATTATCTTTGTTGGGTAGTAGATATGAAAGATGTTGGCTTCGCTACAGTTATGTTTTTTATGTACTAGGGGTTTAGATAACAAGAATATTCATTATGTTGCAGGTCTCAAGGCTGCCACGAAAGTAATATGTGTAGCAGGATCCTTGATAGTAGTTTTCAATAAGAAAACAAGAGGTCAAATGGGACCAAGGAAGAAACTAGTGAAATCTAGCAGAAAATGAGGAATAGAAGTGCATTCTTGAATATTCAACTACAATTCCATTTGGTTACAACTCTATTAATACTTTTATATGTGGATTCTCCTTTTTATAAACCACCGTTATCAACTTATGGCGAATGTACAACTTTGTAAATGATATTCATCTATATATTGTATCGATGAATTTTGAATTGATCTGCTCCTATGATGAAGCAATGGTAACAGGATTACTTGCAATAATTTGTATGAAACATGCAGTTCCTTTTATTTGTTGCAAGATACTTGCAAAGAAAATTTCTGCTTACAGTCTCTAAAGGGTGCAATAATCATTTTATACTTCCTTTTGCACATTCTTGGTTGAATTTTGAAGGAATTTCTGATTTTGACATTCGCTACATGTAGAATGTGGAGCTCGTACCCTATTCAACTAATAAATCACTACCCTAATTTCCAAAAGGAGGATGCTATTGAAATTGTAATGAAGAATTATAGTGGATAAGACACACTTCTATGCTCCAGAATTTAAAGATAATATTGTAGCTTCAAATGCAAGATGCAGCCATTTAGATCTCGTATAGCAATGTTGAAATATGGTCAGAATATTGACAAACAATCATCTGTCAAAATCTTATGCCTCTTGGAATTGTTTTTTGGTTTTTCTACAATATAGAGTAGGTTTCTTTTGAATGGATTGGTTGACATCCTTTTCGAGATTCGAGCCTCTGTTGCAATTCATATTTCTTCTCTATGCAATCTAACCAAATCATGGCTTTTGATTTGTGGCATGCAATTTTTAGTGCCAATGGAATGTTATGGCTAGTGAAGGCACTGAGGGGAAAATTAATAACCTTTAATTCTGACCTCCTACACAAACAACCAAAGATTATCTTTTGAATCACGAAGAAAAATAATATTATAACTGAACACTCAACATATTCTTCTGCAAATGCTCGGAATCTTTTAACAGATATTGACAATCAATATTCTAGAAAAAAATGTCTGGTAAGAAGAAAAATATCTTTACCTCAATTTTTTATCCATATTGGTCTCCAACTGCACCACCATTCAGTAGGCTCTTATGCTTATCTAACTTTGGCTTTGGAAGATATGTAACAATAGCTACACAATTCAGCAAAGAAAACATATAGCATGCTTATTCTTTGAAATTCAATCCACAACAACATCCTTCAAAGGGTGCAATTATAGCCCAAAATATGAAAATTCTCAAGTGTAATCTGCATGCACATTCAAACTTATGGTGGATTTTCCTAAAATTAGCAGATGGATCATACTCAGGATCACTAGGATCTGGAGCATATCCTGAATGGGAAAAGAAGACATGAGCATACACACTCCCATTATTCCTTACAGCCTTGAAATAAATACAAAAATTACACCATTATACTTCAATATGCTAAAACCTATTCTAGCCTCCACCAAGTATGTCAACCAATCCAAGTGTTTTATATTAATATCTTATATGCCAACTGATATTCAAATCAAATAGTCCAAAATCTAATATGGTAGAAAGTAATATCACATTAAAAGTATTAACAGAATAACAGTTATATATACCAAAACCAAAATTTACATTGAATTATCTCAAATACCTCTGAAGGATGGTAAACTATTCTACATTTTTGAACACTGTTTTGGCCCCAAACTGCAAAAGGTACATTGGTTTCTTTCCATACAAGAGTTGATTCATTGCTAAAATCATAGAACCTCTCATTCTTATAGATATAGAGCCACATATCCTGAATCATTTATAAAGTATGGAAAAATTAGGCTGGAGTTCACAAATTCATGACAACCACAATGTGAGCCACACGATAGTACATAAAATAGGCCCAAATTAATGATAGTTGGGTTTTAACATTGTTACCAGGAAAATATAACAAGACACTCTCTAATGACAATGACACTTTAATATAATAATAATAAAAGGAGACTCGAATAGTGTTCCATTCCATATAAATAATCTAGTTCTGCATATCTAAATGGAATTAATGTCCATTAAGTGTATCATCATATATCCCCTCAATTGGCATAATAATAAATGTAGTTAGCATAACAAGGCTTATTTGTGTGCACAGTAAACATTTGAAGAGGTTTCGTTGCATCGGATAAATGTTGCAAAAGGCTTAGTTATATGTTCATTGGATTACAAGGAAGTTAGGTTTTACTAATTTCATTTATATCTAAGCCTTAAGGATATTCATTTCCTTGCATGGGACTGTGGCATATTCCATTTGGTAGACATAATATGCTAAGGTAACTTAGCAACTAACCATAAGCTTTTAATTGTGTGTTAGTCATCAGTATTTTTCACTATCTTTAAATGACTATAGGATGTTTATAGATTTTTTAAAACAATATTCCTTGAATATCGTGAGTTTTAGAAATCTCACTGCCTTCATTATCCTTATAAGAAATTTTTCACTTTTCTTTAGTTGGTCTTCCCAAAGCCACCTTGTTACTCCTAAAAAACTCATTATGGGCTTATACCTCTCATTTTCATCCTCCTTTCCTGCCTATAACCCCATTGCCCTATTTTCCCTTGTCAATGAAATTTACCCTCCCTCTAGGGTTTCCTATAGCTAACTCATTCCCATGTCATTTTGGACATAATAACCAATGACCATACTCTGTTTTCACTTGAAAAATCCCCAGGTCCAATTCCAGTCAAAATAAGGTCAAAGGACCCTCCCACTAGGTCATTATGGTTTTTACATGTTTTAAGGTCATCATTGGATGTTTCAGGCACTGTTTTTCCTTTGCTAGAGTCTGGCTCAGATGTAATATAATCTCAAGACATGGTTATTCAAGAAGGAACTAAAATTTCTGAAGAATTTTATCTTCTCAGTTCAAAGTCTGCAAATGAGAAAAATGGAAATAGTTTAGCACTTCTGCAGGAGTGTTGAAATATTTATCGGCAGAAAGTACTGATGAGGTAGACTACCTACTCATGAATGAAGACAACTTACAGCAAAGGAAATGGGAACAACTTGGTCTTGTAGAGAACTAGGGTTTTGAACTTGATGGTCCAGTTGAGTGCCAAAATAGTAATCACTTGCAGAAAATGACATGAAGGAAACGCACAAGGCCAAACATGGAGAAATTCTATCAGAAAAGATTGAAGAAATATGGAAAAGGTGAGGTGAACTAGACAGAAATGAATGAACTTGAAAGGGCTATAGAGAACTTAGAAGACAACACTGATGATTGTTGTAAAAGACTACAGACACCTAGGGTTTTCAAAAATGGCCAGATAAGGTCGAAAATAAGTTGAGCCTCATGGTAGAAATTGTAGCAAATTTTGAAGGTGCTACTATGTGTAATCATCCTAAGATAGCAAAATAAAAATTTCAAGTCTCAAGGATCAAAAGAAAAGCAAATTTCATGACTCCAGCAACCTACAAGCAAAAAGGTGTAAAGAATATCAGTGAAAAAAACAAAAAGGGTTTCAAACATTAGAAAGTGGGATTTCATTATTGAATCAAATTCCCAAGTCTATAAAATCCCATCTAAAACTTCAAATGAATCATTGTTGACTTTCAAAGCAATAGAAGCATTCAAGAGAGAAGAATTTGTGAGTTTTCTGTAATGTTCCAAATTTTATGGAACATTAATTTTTGTTAAGGAGATGAATAAAATGGGTAGGGGACCCATTCTTTGCATGATTAGAGAAAAAAATCCTCTAAGTATGAAAGAGGATCATGTTGGAGCTGGATTTCACACCTCCATTTCTGAAAGGAGGTTTTTTCATAAAGGGTTGGCCAAGGTTGACCAAGTCAAACTGCGTTGGCATGAGTTGGAAAGCACTAAGTGGGACAATGTAGGAGGGAAGTTTCTAGAGGGAGGAAACCCTAATTCGAAGTAGGTCCCATGGAGGGAAGGCTCACTTGTTTAAAAGAGGAGCAAGGCATCCATTGAGATTATCTTGGATCATTTGATTATTTGTTTATTCGGACAAATTGCTGCTTCTTGCTGTTTGGCAGAGCTGTAGTGCCTTCGGGCACGAGGGAGTCCTGTTTAGGATTTCCTCTCCTTATTGAGTAGCTCATGAAGGATTTCACTCCATTCCCCATACTTAATCATTCAGGCCATAACTTCATCCATCTACATCAGCACAGTTTCTGCAACAGATATTATGCAGTGTTGCTGGGTGTTGCTGGGGAGGTTTCCACACACCATCCGGAGCTAGTTTTTTAGTGGAGAGAGGTTCCCTCCATTGGGAGATCAGAAAAGGGGGTTCTTGAGCAGATCCCATCATCTTTCGCATCAGGCCAACCACATTCCATCATTGGCAACGCATTCCCTCTCTTAGACGACATTCTTCTGGGTGAATATTGGCTATAAGGGATTAGCAAATTTTGGAGGGGAAGTCTTGGGTGAAAGGATCAGCCTTTCACTTCATATTTTCATTGGAGAAGGGCTCTTCATCTACATAAAATATTTCAACCTTCTCCATCGATTTCCAGTTCTTGAGTTGCTGCTGCCCAACAACTCTGGCATTTCTGCAAAGTGCCATTTTTGTATAGATTTCAGCCAATCCTCTTAAAGGATTGATGTTATGTATTTTCAGGGGTTGAGATCTTGCTCCCCCTTCTTTATTTGAGCCTACATTTTCATATCATTGTATTTTCATTATTTATGTAGCAGTTCCTCTCTATAACTGCGCATTCATGGCCTAAGGCTTTCTTAATGCAGCAGTGTTTCTCATGTTTCCTTGTATAGTTTTCTTGAGGCTTGTTGTGCCTTTCTTGAGTGATCATTCCCTCAAGAAGATGTATATTTTATGCTGCTATGTTCTAATATGATGGCCATTGGATTCTTCGGCATTTCATGTGTATATGAATCACTGCTATTTTCCATTTGATGTATTTGTTATTACTATAGCTGCAATGTTGGGATTATCTTAAGAGATTCCCAATCTTATTGTGTTTCCCTCTTGGGGATATTGTCCCTTGACAATCACTCTATAGACAGAGTCTGCTAGTGGGCCAGGTAGCCTCTAGAGCAAATCCTTTGTTCAAAGGTGAAAAATCCAGTAAATTCCCCTGCAGTCTCTTTGGAATAGAATTTCTTTGTCGATTGACAATGTTTCTGAAAAAGGAACATTACATTTTCTAAGTGAATTTGGGAAAATTTGATTAGTGTTGTGCACCTAGGAGAAGGCGTTTCACCCCTGGAATTTTTCCTCCATTCAAATTATGATGGTGCTGCGTGCTAGGAGTGGCACTGCGCTCTTTCCTGACACATCCTCTCCTCATTTTCAAAGGCGTTGTGAGCTCAGAACTGGCACTGCGCACCTGGGATTGGCACTGCGCCCTCAGCCTTGGTGCTATGCACTTAGATAGGAAGGGTTTCTAAACCCTACAACCACTCAAATCACTCCAAATCTCTTTCAAGTCTTTGCCAAAGGTTCTCCAAACACTGGTAAGGGTAATTACCTGACATACACCCATTTTTAAGCTATTTTGGTAATTTCTTAATTGAATGGAAAATAAACCCTAAAGCAAACCCTAAGATCTAGATTGAAATTACTATTTCATTTCAATTTCATCCTCTTTGAAGAAAGACAGTCATAACAAGGGTGATTACAGTGCTTGAGGGTTTGTCACTCATCTAATATTGTCCCTATACCCATTCCCTTCACTCAATTACTCCATTCATTTGCAAAAATTCCATTTCATACCCTCCATTCATATCATTTCACATCAGCCCTAGGATTTCCAGAAACAGAGTTTGAAATGTCTAAGGTTGAGGACAGTGGTGGTGAGGCCCAAATGCCAAGGAGGCATGATCACAAAGGAGGAAAGATAAACAGATTTGAACCCCTCAATACTATGGAACTCATGTCATCTCCCCTTACTGTTTCATTCTTCAAACATGTAGGATGCTTTGATTTTTGTGAGAAGGTGCAACAAGTACAAAACCACCCTAAGCTAACAAGACTTTTCATTATCAATTTTCATGACAAACAATTTAATCTTGTTGGGGTGACATTTGAGTTGTTTACAGAGGCCATTTCCAATGCTATAGGAATATCAAGTGTGGGGGAAAAGTGGTTCAAGCAAGAAAACTTAGACATGAGTTACTTTGAGCCATATCTAAAACCTAGGTATAAATACCACCACAATTCCATCTTTCCCTTTTCTCATTTTCTTGATATATATGCACCTATGATGAGGATAATCATGAAGTATTTCACATATGAGGGAATTTTTTCCCACTTATACTCATACCACATCTGGCTTCTTATGCATTTCACCAGAGTTAGGATGCTACATATACCATACTATCTTTACCGAAGCGTTGAAAAAATTTCCTACATAGCGCAAAAGAGATATTATCCTCAGCAAATGAAAAGTTTGTTTCATCACTCACTTATCAAGATGGTGGTTATGCACCAACTACAGCAGAAAGGCATCCCATGGGAGACATTCATTGCCAATGAGGTTTTCTCTGGTTCACAAGGCCAACATCAACAAGATATCCCTTCCTCATCTCATCCTTGCATTCCTACTTCTCCATCACATCCCACTACTCATGCATCACCATCCACTCACTTTCCTTTACCCCGTGATGATCCTCCTTCATCACCTTCCCACAACCCTTCACCCTCATATCATGATGACACAGCATCAAACAGTGATGAGAATAATGAGACAGATGGCACCAAAATGAGTAACATTTATCCACTTCCTTTGACCAACCAGAGAGGCTATAGGCATGTGTTTGCTGCCCTTAAGAGGCAAGGGGCCATGCCTTCTACATCAACAAAACAGCTTGACAAGGATAAGGAAAAGGTCATTGTTGAAGAGGAGGATACACATCAAACTGAGCAAGAGTTTCAGCTAATTCACCTTGACAGTGGGGATGAGGATGAGGAGAGGATCACAAACATGCTGCTCAAGAGAAAAGATGCCAAGATTAGTGAGCTTCAAGCTAATATTGGTAGGGAAAAAAATTTGATTCACTATTATGAGTTTGAAAACCAGTAGTTAGAAATAAGGCAGGCCATCAGTGAGGTCAGAGCAATCATAGCTCAAAAAGAGGCCAGAAAGGCGAAGGCTATGCTAGATGAGACCTTGGGCACTTTTGATGACAGTGAGGGTGAGGAAGAGTAGCTTTTTAGGAAGAGGCCAAGAATAATTGGTTTGAAGAAGGATTTAGCCCAGGAAAGAGAGAAAGAGACAGAGTTGGCATGGAAATCAGCTATGATAGAGAATCTTGGCTAGAGAGAGCCAATGTGCACCTAAAGGGTCAACTTGAGAAGGAAAAAAAGATACATTTACCTATAGAAGAAGATGGCAAGACATTATTCCATGAGGAACAAGATTGCAAGGGCCAAGCTCAAAAGAGCCCTTGCAAAGATTCAAGCACAAAATGAGGCAAAGGAGAAGGAGAAACTAGATATCCTTGCTGATGTATCCCTCCAAGCATCCAAATCATGATCAGCAAGGTAAATTCCAAATTTTGGCACTTGATGTAAATTTTGAGTTTTTGATTGTTTGGCTAGCAGAAAAAAGGGCCAAATGTGCAGCGCCACTGGCGTTGCGCTCTTTTTTGGGGCACTCAATTAACAAATCGTTTGCATTTCCATGTTCCTCATGTAAAGGAAATCATCCTCAAAACATTTCAGGTCATTTGGAGTAGAACTGGTCCCTCAAAAGAGCCAAAAGCCACCTAAAAAACACATTTCTGCCCTCTTTTCAGCACTGGCATTGCACCCTTAGAATTCTTGGGAGAATGAATTTTTGACTATGAAAATGAGCACCAATATGGAAACTAAAGGCAGATCTAGAAACTACACAGGACATGCTTTCCAATGAGCTATCATGGAGCTCATTTGGACACCGGGAAGACCTCCAAAACTCAACTGAAAAATAGGTAATGTTTCCAGTTTTGGCATTGTGCCCTTGGCCTGGCGCTGTGCCCCTATGCCTTGAAGTTGCACCCTTGCTAGGAGTTTTTGCAAAAGATATTTTGAGGACTTAAAGTCAATTTTTTCTCCAAATTAGCTCAAATAGTTATGTTAGAAGTTATTTTTGCCATAAATGAGTTTAGATATTTTTTCCTTGGGCCTTGCATGGTCTCAAAGGTCAAGGTGACTTAAATGTGTAATTAATGACATTTTCAAACCCTAGATAGGGTTTACTTCATCATTTGTCAATTAAATACTACATGTAAGGCTTCATAATTTTTTTGGATTATTATTGAGCTCAATATAGATAGACTTGGCGTTGTGAAGAAATTGGTTTTGGATCTTTGTGACTATTTTGAATTGAATGATAATGGAGCAAGCTCATTCATAGGATTCATGAACTTTGTTGAATGGTGATGTTGTTCCTATATTGCATTTGTTTCCTTATTTTTTCCATGTTGTTTCATCTTTTCTCTTGCAATAGAATAGAAAATTTAGCTTAAGATATGTTGTTAGAGGCACCTTAATTCTATTTGCTTCTATTGCTCTAATGTTTTCCTCTGTTAGGCCAGACTAGAGAATTCTTAATTTCTCTATAGTTCCATTTAGCTTGTTCGTCTTGAAAATAATTTAATGGATTCAAGTCAAATAAGTTTATGGTATGCCTTGTCCTTTGGTGTAGCTTAAAAAATTGTTTTTAAGGCCCTTTTCTTTGAAGTTAACTAATTAGGTTTTGGCTGAAGAAGTTTATGGTTTGCCCTGTCCTTTAGTCCATATTGAATAGTCACCTTGAAGTTATTTTATCGTTTGATTAAGGACTTTAGGAGTTCCCTACTCTTTAATCATTTCTAATGTGTTATCTTGAATGTTTTCTTTCTCTTAAGGTGAATAACTAGAGAATTTAGGAGTTCCCTGCTCTCTAGGGTTTACTGGATTGTTGTTTTAAAGTTTACTTGGTGAATTTTGACCAGAGAAGTATATGGTGTGCCCTGTCCTTTGGTTATTTCTTAAGAATAGTGATCTTGAAAGCCCTTCTTGTTATAGTATATGTTAAAGGATTCTTAATTTCCCTTTAAACCTACTATGTTCATAATTTAATGTTCATTTCACACTCACCTAAGCTACTATGATCCATTTGGTTATGTTAACTTGCCCTATGAAACACCCTTGATCTATTGTTGTACTTCTCAAGCCTTTCACAGACCCCATAGCCCAATGGTTTGAAATCTCTCTTACTCTATCTGTTCTACTTGACAAGCAACCCAACCAAAAAAAACAAACAAACCCTATCACTTTAACTAGCCTAAAATCAGCATCCTAAAAACATACAAGTCATACCTTTTATACAAATATAGAGAGAGCCCTCTCTAAGTCCAGGAAGGCTAAGTCCTAGGAATCCAAAGCTGGTTTGATGTTACCCTTATCTATTTGGTCTTAACAATCTAACAAATTATAGGGACCTAACATAATGGCGATCATAGTGGGACCTGAGTACCTAACATAATGGCCATCACGGTGGTACCTGAGTAAGTAACAGCTTAAATATTCCTTCAAAACTCAAAAATCTTCTGTCAAACTTAGATAAATCAAGTGTTAGCCAAGAGTGATATTTGGTTGATTTTCCATACTAGCATAATGGCGAACATACTGGGGAACACTCATTAAAAATCTTAGTGTTACATAAAGAACTCAAAAAATCCAAAAATATCTCTAGATTGGTATCAAATTATTGATGGTGGACAAAAAAATAATCCTCAAAACAATTAGCATCATCCACCCAATGACTCCACTAGTTTCTAGTAGACCTAGTGACTCCATTGTTTCTCACAGAATCCCCTGGGAATGCATTAATCAATCCTAATAGTATAAAACCCAGCCACATACTATGTGAATTCAGTCATCTTTCAGATAGGTCTTTTTTTCAAAACCTTTACAAACTTTCAGCCTCTCTGTGTTGTGTGTCTGAAATCTGGCTTCACAAAGAATCGGCACCAGATCTCACCCTGACCCAAACCCTCCTACTATAGTTGATGACCCAAAAATAATCCTAAGAAAAACTTCTACGACTCAAGACCCAACTATTTTCAGACCTATTCACAAAGCAAGTTATTTTCCTGAAAATCTTACATCCTTGCAAGACACCCAATTTGAATTACACCATAGAAGAAACCTATTCAGAACTAAGTCTCAAAATTGGATAGACCAGACAGACCTTCAGCCTACAAGCTTACAGCAGAGTCCTAGTAGAGAAGCCTCTCCTTCCACTCCTCCTTATTTTTAGCTTCTCAAACACTTTGACTCCTTTCGTTCCAAATCTTCTCAATATCAGCTAGCTGGTCCAAGTACATCTGCTACCCCCACTCATACGTCCACTGTGGAAACCACTCCATTTCACCCTCCACCTCCACTCATAAACCATCCTCTTGTAAATCCTCCTTGGGTTCCATTACCTCCTATCATGGAAGCATGGTATGCCCCCTAGTACTACCACAACCTTTACTACATATGCCACAAGAATACCAATCTAAAATCCCTCACTTTAATGGAGCTGATTCTACAACTGCCCAACAACATGTAGACAAGATGAATGATGCTTTTGACTACCAAGAAATAGAAGAGGAGACCATAAAAATGAGAATGTTTGCCCAAATTTTAGGAGGAGAAGCAAATAAATGGTTCAAAAACTTAACTCCTAATAGCATTCATGATCTCCCTTCCCTTTATCAAACATTCAGAAACAAGTGGGAGACTAAGAAAAACCCTCTTCAAATACTGTCAGAGTATGATAACCTTAAAAGAAATTTTGGATAGAATGTCCAGGACTACTGCACTAGGTTAAATAGTGTATATAATGCACTCCCTCCTCACATGAAACCCCCACAAGGCCTAGCCTTAGTAAAATTTCCATATGGATTTGATCCAGACATGTCTTATCAATTAAGAGAAAGAGATCCCCTTACCTTAGAAGACATGAAAAGACGAGCAATAAGTGTAGAAGCCAACCTAATTGCTAAAAGGGCTAGATTGAAAGCAAAGAATAAGGTTACATACAAAGAGGAAACTATGGCCTCCACATCCGATGCTAAAATTGACAGCCTAGTTAGGAAAATGGAAAGGATGATGGAGAGAATCAACTAGAATGAAAGAGCGCCTCCTAGGGAAAGCCATATAAACCCTAAAAATAGAAACAGAAACCAAAACTTCAGAACAGATCCTCCTCAAATCAAAAAAAGAGAAAATTATCAGCAAATCAGACCTCCTTTCCAAGAAAACTATGTAGATGAAGAGGAAAGAGAGACTGAGGAGCTGGAAGAAAATCATGTCAATCTAATAGACTCCAATAATGAGGATGATGTTTTTCTCACAGAAGAAGAACAAGGTTTGTTTTCCTCAAACTAAACTGAAAGAACATATGAGGATTTTGAAGAATACAAACTAGGGTTTGAAAATGCTATCATGGAGGTTCATAGGCAGTATGACCTCAGAAGTAGGAAAATAAAAGACATCCCCAAAAGGAACAAACCAGAACTTGCTGCTAGGAAGACCAATCAAAACACTCCTAAAAAGACAGCAAAAAACACCAACACAATTGTAATATTCCTAATTAGCCCGAGCTAATAGGAA
Source organism: Pinus albicaulis (assembly GCA_034641835.2). Classification (NCBI taxonomy): domain Eukaryota; kingdom Viridiplantae; phylum Streptophyta; class Pinopsida; order Pinales; family Pinaceae; genus Pinus; species Pinus albicaulis. The sequence goes on from MU968411.1 coordinate 70,481,176, forward strand.
TATTCAATTTCATTTTTATTTTCATGTTCATGAATAAGATTGTAAGGGAGGATCAATAAACTCCTAAAAACTTTGTAATAAATCAATGCCCAATGTGAACAAGGCCAAATCAGGGCTGCTTTGATAAAACCCCTTATGTGTGAAAAAGGTTTGTGACAATTGACTAGGTCAAAAAGACCTTATCTATAGTGTTGTATAAGTGCAATGTACCTCCTAAATACTCAACGCAAATCTATAAAGAGGATGCACATGTGAAAGGAGCTAAACCTTTGAGATGGTTTAGGGTTTTGCAAGACTTTCATCCTATAAAAGAAAGAGGAGAGCAGCAAGAAGAGGTTGTTCAAGATATTCAGAAATTATTCTCCTTAGACTAATTCGAATTCTCTAGGCTGTTTAGCCTGAGGATAGTGCTGCTTAGCACTGGGTGTTCCCGGACGGGAATCCCACCTCTTTCCATAGAGTAGCTCTTGGAAGAGTTTTTCATTTCTCATCCATTATCCGGCAATTGGCCAAGCTTCTATTTCCAACTGCAATGCAGATCCTGTTGAGGGTTTCATTTCTTTTGTAAGCTGCAGCAAGTGGAGCTCTATATCTATTCAGATCTAGATTTTTTTGGGGAGTCTCTTCTCATGGAGTGTGTCTTTTAACCTCCTGGAAGAGTGCCTCTCCTATTGGAGCATAATTTAGATCTTGGAATCAAGCCATATCATATTCCAGAGCCTACTACACAATTACCCTTCCTAGGCTGTGTAATCTACAAGGAAGAAGTTGTAGGGTGATTCAGCTATCTCTTAGGAGAGAGATCTCCGGTGTTGGGAATCTTCCCTCACTGTGGTGATCCATGGATTGACCAACCAATCCATGTACCTTCGAGATCTGATCTGTTCATACATGTATTTACTTCAGAAATTCTATAGAAATCTGTAGATCTTCTGCATAAGATTTTAGATCTACTCCATATGCTTCATGATTTGCTGAAAACCCCAAGGGGTATGTAAAATAGGGACAATATAGTGTGTAGATCTCATATATATCTAATCATTTGTACACTGATTTTTCCTAGATCTGATTTTTAACCTACCACTGTTGTATGCTTCAGATAATAACGCTATTAGGGTTTTACAGTGAAATACAATTGTTGCAGCTCCTCTTTTAGAGGGATTTTCTCATAAAAGTCTTCATTTTCTCTCTTCTACTGTATGAGTAGTGTTGTGTAACTGATTTCATGATTTTCTTAACCTATTACAACTAATACCTTTATAAAATCACGTTTCCTGTGCTTCAGTAAATTTCTGCATACATTAAGTCATGGGAAATCAGGGTTTTCTAGCCTAGTCGGGAATGGAGGAACTGTTTAACATAGCTAGGAGCATTTTTTTGAGATTAAATTCGGTATGTAGACTCATATTATCCTAATATATCATATCCAGTGGTCTCCCCTGCTTATTTTTACGCACATCTCTGAAATTAAGCGTTTTAGGGCTGAAATAGCTGCTTTTCCCCACTTTCTAGCTTATAAATCACTGCATAAAGTTGCTGATGCACATAATATTGAAGGATAAGTGGTTTTACATCTTTTATCAGACATATAGCTACCTCTCCAACTCTGGAATACCTTAAGGTATTCTATTTGTTGTAGAAAATTCCAGATTTGGAATATTACAACAATAGCTAAGAATCTTGATCAAAGAAAAAAAAAATTAGCCAAAATGATGGTGAAAAAATCTGCCCTAGTACATCAACTATTGGCCCTGAAAAAACTGCTTTAACGGAGGTCCCAAACAAAAATCAGCAAGCTAAAGTTGCTGAAAATAACATGTATGATAAAATTGATGTAAATTTACCAAGAACACAGACACCATTCAGTATTGAGGGTGAAATTGCCAAGATAAAAATATCCATACCCTTTACTAAACTAGTGACTCAAGATGTATATAGATTTCAATTTTTGAAGGCTTTAAACATAAGAAATGACATCGACACTCTGAATTTGACCGATGACAAGCCATAATTGTTGTTTGGACCAGAAGTAGAAGGGAATTTTCAAGAGGGAGTTGTGCCTCTATTCTATGTCAGTTTAAACATTCATGATAAAATCCTACACAATGTTATGCTAGACTCTGGTGCTTCACACAACCTCATGCCAAAGGTAGTGACGGAGAGATTAGGCCTCAAAATAACCAAACCATACAAAGACTTGTACTCTTTTGATTCAAGTAGAGTTAAATGTCTGGGCCTGATCAAAGATCTGTGTGTCAATCTGGCACAAATGCTAGCCAAGAGCCTAGTCATGGATATTGTAGTGGCTGACATTCCCCCCAAAGTATGGCATGCTTTTATCTAGATCATGGGGAGCCAAACTCCAAGGAAACCTCCAAATGGACATGACCTATGCTACCATTCCAGTCTTTAACCAAACAAGAATATTGTACATAGAATCTCACATGAAATACATGGTAAGTAGCCAAGATAGGCCAAACAACGCCCCTCTCTATTCTATCCATTCAGACCTTGACTCATTTATCTTGTACAATGAATATGACATTAGTGAACAAGTAAATGAAAAAGAGGAAGAGAAAGACCTATCAGAACAGTCAAACCAAACACAAAATGAAGAACATGATAGCCAAAACCCTAGTAGCCATGAACAACAACATAATGGTGAATATGAACTTGAAACGCTTTAGAACATGAGCTTTTAAGGCTCTTGTGGAAAATTTGGTTCAGGAGCAGGTGTTTGGATACACAACACCAATGAAGGTCACTCTTACAAACTGGATTTTCCATGTACGAACAATATTGCAGAGTATGAAGCCCTTCTCTTAGGGTTACAAATGCTGAAAACTATAGGAGCTAGGAGGATTTCTGTTCAAGGAGATTCTCAGTTAATCATTAGGCAAATCAAAGGAGAATATTCAGCCAAGAATCCTAGGCTAAGAGAATATAGAAATGCTACCTTAGACCTCCTGAAAACATTTGAAAAATATGAACTTACCTTTGTCCCAAGAACTCAAAAAATCCTGGCCAATGAAGTAGCCTTTGTTGCCAGCACTTGCCAACTACCTCATGCCAATAAACAATAAATGGCAAAGGTCACAAACAGACCTACAGTTCCTGATAACATAGATTATTGGAAATTTTTTTAGGGTGACAAACACATTGAACTTCCTGCAATCCAAAAATGAATTTGAGATGCCAAAATCAGATTCAGATCATGAAGATGACTACCCTGCTGAGGAACAAACACACAAAATAGAGCTGCCTTATACTGTTGATATAAATCTGCTGGAACACCCTCTTGATTGCAGAATTATTTGAAGAATTGGACAAAAGAGACCTTGAGGTATTTCAATGCAAAGATAACTTATTTCCAAGAGGACTTTCCCCCTTAGAAGAGTTGTTTGATTTCAATGATGTTGCTAGGAAGCCTAAAATGGAATCCACTGAAGAAGATGTAGAAGAATGCAACATAGGCAATGAAGAAGAACCTAAAATGATCAAGCTGTCGAAAACATTTCCACCCCTTATAAAACATAACTACATTGAGCTATTCAAATATTTTAAGGATGTGTTTGCATGGGGATATGAGGACTTGAAGTCCTATGACACAAATATCATTCAACATAAGATTCCTCTCAAGGAAAACCAAAAACTATTCAAGAAGAAGTTGCATAGGATAAACCCTATCCTAATGCCTCTAGTTGAGAAAGAAATCAAGATGTATGATGCTAGAATAATAGTCCCACTCAGGTACTCAGAATGGGTCTCAAACCTTGTGTCATTAAGGAAGAAGGCAGGGGAAATTAGGCTATGCATAGACTTCAGAAATTTGAACAAGGCCTCCCTGAAAGACAACTACCCTTTACCTAAGAAGGATCATATACTTCAAAGGGTGGTAGGCTCAAAAATAATATCATTTCTTGATGTTTTTTTAGGGTATAATCAGGTGTTAGTACTTCCAAGTGATCAACACAAAACAACCTTCACAACACCCTGAGGCACCTTCATGTATGTCAAAATGACTTTTGGGTTAATGAATGTAGGGGCCACTTTTCAAAGAGCCATGGAAATTGCTTTCTCAGAAGATATAGGTTACTTCATTGTGATATACCTTGATGACATCACTATTTATTCAAAAACCGATGAAGAACACCTAGCTCGCTTAAGAAAAGTCTTTGAAAAGTTTAGAAAGTATGGTTTATCTTTGAATCCCAAGAAAATTATGTGTGGCCTTCAAGAAGGGAAACTTTTAGGCCACATCATATTTGAAGAGGGAATCAAGATAGAACCAAAGAGGATTGAGGGGATATTACAAATCAGCCACCCTAGAAACATCAAAGAGCTGCAATCTTTCATTGGAAAGATCAACTTCTTAAGAAGGTTCATACCAAACCTTGCAGAACTCCTAAGAAGCATTACAAACATGCTTAAAAGATAAATAGGAGTCAAATGGACCATAGAAGAAAAACAATCCTTTGAACTGGTAAAACAGGCATTTACCAAAACACCAGTTCTAATCAGCCCTGACTTTACCAGGGACTTCTTCATCTTCTCATTTGCATCAAAACACACAATTGTTGCAGTATTGCTACAAAAGAATATAATGGGACAAGAATAGCCCATAGCTTTCTTCAAAAAAGGACTAAGAGATGCACCTCTGAAATATAACATCATGGAGAAACAAGTTTTTGCCTTAATCAAGGCCTTAAAAGATTTCAGGGTTTACATCTTGCATTCACATGTCATTGCTTTTGTTCCTCATGAAATTGTTAAGGACATACTAACTCAAGATCCTGATGGTAAAAGAGGTAAGTGGATTATTTTCATTTTAGAGTATGATCTATAAATGAATCCCACCAAGCTAATCAAAGGGAAAGGACTAGCCAAGCTAATGGTTGAAGAAACTTTCAAGCATTGGACATAAACATGATACATTCCTTAGATGAACAAGAGGATTTGGCAACTCCACCTATTGAAGAAGAATTTCTGAACTCACTCTGGTATGCTGATATATTACATGTGCTTTTTAATCTAAATGCTCCTCCTAATTTGTCCAAAACAAAGGCTAAATTCTTGAAACAAAAGGCTGTGAATTTTTGCATCCTAGATAAAGCTTTATATTGGAAAAAAAAATTGTATCATGTTTAAATGTTTACTTTAAGATGATGCAGGTAGAATCATGCATGAGTTTCATGAATAAGAGTGTGGAGGTCATCTCTATTGGAAAACCACTGCCAACAAAATCCTTAGAGCTGGTTTCTATTGTCCCACTCTTTTCCCTGATATTCACAAGCTAGTCGTGATTTTCCATAAATGCCAAATCTTTGAGGGAAAGAGAAAACTACTCCCTTTGCCTTTGCACCTTATCAGTGTTGAAACTCCTTTCCAACAATGGGGTATAGATTTCATTGGAGAAATCCACCCTGCCTCTTATGCCCAACACAAATGGATCCTCACTGCAACTGAATATTTAACCAAATGAATAGAATCCATCCCTTCAAGGACTGCCACTGAATTAGTAATCATCAAATTCCTTGAAAATCACATCTTGTCCAGATTTGGTTGCCCAAAAAAAATCATCACTGATAATGTTGTTGCATTTAAGTCCAAGAGAATGGTGGACTTTTCCCACAAGTATCACATTACATTAGGGCATTCTACAGCTTATTACCCTCAAGTTAATGGGTTGGCTGAATCCTCTAACAAAATTTTGGTAAACATCATCAAGAAGTTGTTGGAAGAGAACAAAAATTCATGGCATAGCACATTGTTGCATGCATTATGGGTAGACATATTAACAAGAAAGAAATCAATTAGCATGTCTCCCTATCAACTAGTGTATGGCATGGATGCAGTTTTTCCAACGTCCTTGGGAGTCCCGGTGATGAAGCTCCTCCAAGAGGTACAATCAGAAGAGAATGATATAAAAGGAGGTTGAACCATTAAACCATTCAATTGCAGCAATCAAGGGAAGAATTATACAATAGAACACAAGCAGTACAAGAGAGCATCAAGAAATTTTTTGACAAGAGGACCAAAGAAAATAGTTTCCAGATTGGATACAAAGTGCTGAAGTGGGATTCAAGAAGAGAGGACAAAGGCAAGCATGGAAAATTTGAAAATATGTGGAAAGGCCCATACATCATCCATTCAGTTATAGGTAACAATGCATTTTTCCTACAATAAATGGATGGAACAGAGTTATTTGGAGGTCCTCACAGGTGCCTCCGCCCCCCCCCGCGAGCTTGTTCTTTTTTTCGAGGGCCCTCATCATATAGTTTCTCGTCGATGGTCTTTGCGGCGCGCGGAGGCCCCCCCCCGTCCTTCTGTTCTCTGTCCAAATGCCACTACGTTTGAGGAAGGAAAGTCTTGCTCAGTCATACAGCCTAACCTTGAGTGAACATGTTTTAAATTTCTGCTAATAAGCTAGAAAATAAAGATTTTCCAAACCATCTAAACTTGGCTCATTAGTAGACTAGGTTAGGAAAAGATGTTGGTTCCCAAATCTCAAATTTGAACTAAAGAGAAAAGAGAGGGATGAGTGAAAAGTTTTCAAATTACAACCCTCAGTTTTCTAGTTTTACTTGTACAAAAATAAAATATGTGTGCCACTTTTCCAAGATGCCATAGCTCATGACAAATCAAATTGCTCAACATTTATTTGGTCATGTTTTGAATTTTATGTTGATCACTTAGAGAATGAACATTTTTCAAACTGTTTAACCTTGACAGATAAGTAGATTAGGTAGATAACAAAAAGGGCTCATCCGTCTAATCTGAGCTTTTGGATGATATAAGGGTAAACATAGATAGTTTTTATGCTTTCAAAAGAAAAGATGATGTTCAGGGTTTTCCAATCCAAATGCACCCAAATGAAGAAAAAATGTTAGGAAAAGTATGATGGGTAGGTAGAGTTGATATTGAAGCAATCATGTTTTTAATATTGTAAGATCACTGCTTCAAAAAATGAAGGAAATCAACAAGCTTATGAGGCATCTCATCTGCAAAATCAGAGATTTGAGGTTCTTGACACCTCCTGAAAGGAGCTTCCCTCCCCAAGTGGAGCCACTGTTAGTCATTAGTATTTTTCACTACCTTGAGATGACTATAGGATGTTTATATAATTCTAAAAACAATATTCCTTGAATATCTTGAGTTTCAAAAATCTCACTACCTTCATTATCCTTATAAGAAATGTTTCACTTTTCTTCAGTTGGTCTTCCCAAAGCCACCCTGTTGCTTCTAAAAAACTCATTATGGGCTTATACCTCTTATTTTTATCCTCCTTTCCTACCTATAACCTCATTGCCCTATATTCCCTTATCAATGAAATCCACCCTCCCTCTAGGTTTTCCTATAGCTAACTCATTCCCATGTCATTTTGGACATAATAACTAATGACCATACTCTATTTTCACTTGAAAAATCCCCAGGTCTAATTCTAGTCAAAATCAGGTCAAAGGACCCTCCCACTAGGTCATTAGGGTTTTTACATGTTTTAAGGTCATCATTGGATGTTTCAGGAACTCATTTTCCTTTGCTAGAATCTGGCTCAGATGTAATAGAATGTCAAGACATGGTTATTCAAGAAGGACCTAAAATTTCCAAAGAAGTTTATCTTCTCAGTTCAAAGTCTGCAAATGAGAAAAATGGAAATAGTTCAGCACTTCTGCAGGAGTGTTGAAATATTTATCAGTAGAAAGTACTGATGAGGTAGACTATCTACTCCTGAAAGAAGACAACTTATGGCAAAGGAAAGGGGAACAAATTGGTCTTGTAGAGAACTAGGGTTTTGAACTTGATGGTCCAGTTGAGTTCCAAAACAGTAATCACTTGCAGAAAATGACATGAAGGAAGCACACAAGGCCAAACATGGAGAAATTCTATCAGAAAATATTGAAGATATGGAAAAGGTGAGGTGAACTAGATAGAAATGAATGAACTTGAAAGGGATATAGAGAACTTAGAAGACAACACTGATGATTGCTGTAAAAGACTGTAGACACCTAGGATTTTCAAAAATGGCCAGATAAGGTGGAAAAGTTAATTTGAGCCTCATGGTGGAAATTACAGCATATTTTGAAGGTGCTACTATGTGTAATCATCCTAAGGTATCGAAATAAACATTTCAAGTCTCAAGGATCAAAAGAAAATAAAATTTCATGACTCCAACAACCTACAAGCAAAAAAGTGTAAAGAATATCAGTGAAAAAGACAAAAAGGGTTTCAAACATTAGAAAGTGGGTTTTCATTATTAAATCAAATTCCCAAGTTTATAAAAGCCCATCTAACACTTCAAATAAATCATTGTTGACTTGCAAAGCATTAGAAGAATTTAGGAGAGAAGAATTTGTGAGTTTTCTAAGTGAATTTGGGCAAATTTGCTTGGCGTTGCATACTCAGCCTGGCGTTGCGTGCCTGGGAGAAGGCGTTGCGCCCCTAACAGTTTTCCTCCGTTCAAATTTTGATGGCATTGTGCACTAGGAGTGGTGCTACACTCTTGACCGACACATCCTCTGCTCATTTTCAAAGGCACTGCGCGCCTGGGATTGGCATTGCGCCCTCAGCCTTGGCATTGCATGTTTGGATAGGAAGGGTTTCTAAAACCTACAACCACTCAAATCACTCCAAACCTCTTTCAACTCTTTGCCAAAGGTTCTCCAAACATTGGTAAGGGTATTACCTAACATACACCCATTTTCAAGCTATTTTGGTAATTTCATAATTGAATGGAAAATAAACCCTAAAGCAAACCCTAAGATTTGGCTTGAAATCATCGTTTCATTTCAATTTCATCCTCTTTGAAGAAAGACAGTCATAACAAGGGTGATTACAGTGCTTGAGGGTTTTTCATTCATCTAATCTTGTCCCTACACCCATTCCCTTCACTCACTTACTCCATTCATTTGAAAAACTTCCATTTCATACCCTCCCTTCATATCAATTCACATAAGCCCTAGGGTTTCCATAAACAGAGTTTGAAATGTCTGAGGGTGAGGACAGTGGTGGTGAAGCCAAAATGCCAAGGAGGTGTGATCACAAAGGAGGAAAGATAAAAATATTTTAACCCCTCAATACTAAGGAACTCATGGCATATCCCCTTACTGTTTCATGCTTCAAACATGTAGGATGATTTGATTTTTGTGAGAAGGTGCAGCAAGTACAAAACCACCCTAAGCTAACAAGACTTTTCATTATCAATTTGCATGACAAACAAGTTAATATTGTTGGGGTGACATTTGAGTTTTCTACAGAGGCCAATGCCAATTCTATAGGAATACCAAGTGTGGGGGAAAAGTGGTTCAAGCAAGCAAACCTAGACATGAGTTACTTTGAGCCATATCTAAAACCTAGGTATAAAGACCACCACAAATCCATCTTTCCCTTTTCTCATCTGCTTGATAGATATGCACCTGTGATTAGGATAATCATGTAGTATTTCACATGTGAGGGAAAGTTTTCTTGATTATACTCATACCACATCCAGCTTCTTACGCATTTCACCAGAGTTAGGATGCTGCATATACCATGCTATCTTTACCGAAGCATTGAAAAAATGGCCTACAGAGTGAAAAAGAGAGATTATCCTCAGCAAATGCAAAGCTTGTTTCATCACTCACTTATCAAGCTGGTGGTTATGCACCAACTACAGCAGAAAGGCATTCCATGGGAGACCTTCATTGCCAATGAGGTTTTCTCTGCTCCACAAGGCCATCATTAGCAAGATATCCCTTCCTCATATCATCCTCCCATTCCTACTTCTCCATCACATCCCACGACTCATGCATCACCATCCACTCACATTCCTTCACCCCATGATGATCCTCCTTCATCACCTTCCCACAGCCCTTCACCCTCATATCATGATGACACAGCATCAAATAGTGATGAGAATAGTGAGAAAGATGGCACCAAAATGAGTAACATTGAGCCACTTCCTTTGACCTACCAGAGAGGCTACAGACATGTGTTTCTTTCCCTTAAGAGGCAAGGAGCCATGCCTTCTATATCAACAAAACAGCTTTACAAGGGTAAGGAAAAGGTCATTGTTGAAGAGGAGGATACACATCAAACTAAGAAAGAGTTTTGGCTAATTCACCTTGATAGTGGGGATGAGGATGAGGAGAGGATCACAAACATGCTGCTCAAGAGAAAATATGCCAATATTGGTCAACTTCAAGCTAATATTGGTAGGGCCAAAAATTTGATTCACTATTATGAGCTTGAAAACCAGCAGTTGGAAACAAGGCAGGCCATCAGTGAGGTCAGAGCAATCAGAGCTCGGAAAGAGGCCGAAAAGGCAAAGGCTATGCTAGATGAGACCTTGGGAACTTTTGATGACAGTGAGGGTGAGGAAGAGCATCTTCCTAGGAAGGGGCCAAGGACAATTGGTTTGAAGAAGGCTTTAGCCTGGAAAAGAGAGAAAGAGATAGAGTTGGGAAAGCAGCTCACTCCAAGTGAGTTATTTTCCATGGAAATCAGCTATGATAGAGAATCTTGGCTAGAGAGAGCCAATTTGCACCTAGAGGGTCAAATTGAAAAGGCAAAAAGAGACGTTGACCTACAAAATAATATGACAAGCCATTATGCCATGAGGAACAGGATTGCAAGGGCCAAGCTCAAAAGAGCCCTTGCAAATATTCAAGCACAAAATAAGGCAAAGGAGAAGGAGAAACTATATATCCTTGTTTATGTATCCCTCCAAGCATCCAAATCTTGATTAGCAAGGTAAATTCCAAATTTTGGCACTTGGTGAAAATTTTGAGTTTTTGACTGTTTGGCTAGCAGAAAAAAGGGCCAAACGCGTAGCGCCACTAGCACTGCACTCTTTTTTGGGGCACTCAATTGAAAAATGGTTTGCATTTCCATGTTCCTCATGCCAAGGAAATCATCCTCATAAAATTCCAGGTCATTTGGAGCAGAATTGGTCTCTCAAAAGGTCCAAAAACCACCTAAAAAACACCTTTCTGCCCTCTTTTCAGCACTCGCGCTGTGCCCTTAGCAGTCTTGGGAGAATGTATTTTTTACTAGGAAAATGGGAACCAATATGGAAACTAAGGGTGTATCTAGAAACTAGACAGGACAGGCTTTCCAATGAGCTATCATGGAGCTCATTTGGACATCAGGAAGGTCTCCAAAACTCAGCTGCAAAATAGGTAATTTTTCCAGTTTTGGCATTGCGCCCTTGGCCTAGTGTTGTGCCCCTGTGCCTTGGAGTTGCACCCTTGCTAGGAGTTATTGCAAAATATCTTTTGAGGCCTTAAAGTCAAATTTTTCTATAAATTAGCTCAAATAGTTATGTTAGAAGTTATTTTTGCCATAAATGAGTTTAGATATTTTTGCCTTGGGCCTTGCATGGTCTTAAAGGTCAAAGTGACTTAAATGTGTAATTAATGACATTTTCAAACCCTAGATAGGGTTTACTTCATCATTTTGTAGTTAAATACTGCATGTAAGGCTTCATAATTTTGTTGGTTGATTGTTGAGCTCAAGATATATAGACTTGGAGTTGTGAAGAAATTGGTTTTGGAGCTTTGTGACTGTTTTGAATTGAATGACAATGGAGCAAGCTCATTCATAGGATTCATGAACTTTGTTGAATGGTGATGTTGTTCCTATCTTGGATTTTTTTCCTTATGTTTTCCATTTTTTTTCATCTTTTCCTTTGCAATAGAATAAAAAATTTAGCTTAAGATTGTTATTAGAGGCACCTTAAGTCTGTCTGCTTCTATTGCTCTAATGTTTTCCTCTCATAGGTTTGACTAGAGAATTCTTAATTGCTCTCTGGTTCCACTTAGCTTGTTTTCCTTGGAAATAATTTAATGGATTCAAGCCAAAGAAGTTTACGGTATGCCCTGTCCTTTGGTCTAGCTAAAAACATTGTTTTTAAGGCCTTTTCTTTGAAGTTCACTAATTAGGGTTTGGCTGAAGAAGTTTATGGTTTGCCCTGTCCTTTAGTCCATCTTGAATAGTCACTTTGAAGTTATTTTATAGTTTGATTAAGGAATTTAGGATTTCCATGATCTTTAATCATGTCTAATGTGTTATCTTGAATGTTTTCTTTCTCTGAAGGTGAATAACTAGAGAATTTAGGAGTTCCCTGCTCTCTAGTGTTTACTGGATTGTTGTTTTAAAGTTTACTTGGTGAAGTTTGACCAGAGAATTTTATGGTGTGCCTTGTCCTTTGGTTATTTCTTAATCATAGTGATCTTGAAAGCCCTTCTTGTTATAGTATATGTTAAAGGATTCTTAATTTCCCTTTAAACCTACTATGTTCACAATTTAATGTTCATTTCACACTCACCTAAGCTACTAAGATCCATTTGGCTTTGTTAACTTGCCCTATGAAACACCCTTGATCTATTGTTGTACTTCTCAAGCCTTTCACAGACCCCATAGCCCAATGGTTTGAAATATTTCTTACTCTATATGTTCTACTTGACAAGCAACCCAACCAAACAAAAAAAACAAACCCTATCACTTTAACTAGCCTAAAATCATCATCCTAAAACATACAAGTCATACCTTTTATACAAATATAGAGAGAGCCCTCTTTGAGTCCAGGAAGGCTAGGTCCTAGCACTCCAAATTTGGTTTGATGTTATCCTTGTCTATTTGGTCTTTCCAATCTAACAAATTACAGGGACCTAACACTTTGCACTGAAATCTCTTAGGAAAATCTGTTAAATTTAATTCATAGAATTCAAACCAGAATGGAACGGAAATTGGCCAAATCATTAAAAAAAGGTCGTAACCTATTTTAAGAAAGTTTATGGAGTTAAGTTACTTCATTCTGACCAAAAATATAGAGTTGAAACATCTGGCAGAATCAACAATGCAAAGACCCTCACCCTATAAAATTTCTCGGTTGCAGCATTTCTCTATCTAGAGAGATGAAATTAGTTAACGAGCCTGAAGAGATCTAGATCTCCTTAACTTACTACTAGTTGAGTTGTATTTGTGTGAAACTTTCATGTGTGCTAGACTATAGCATGCAGCATAATAGCCCAATCCTCTAGTGGTATATTCCATATTAGAATGTTGGAAAGTTGATTACATTAATAACTATGCTATTATAATACTTGTAAAAAGAAAAGTAAATATCAATCTACATGTTTGTCCAGGTCATAGATAATGCATACAATTATAATCTGAATTTTGCAAAATCTGTAAGTGTTTCCTTGAAAACTCTTGTATGAATAGGAGACTCCAGCTGATTCTTTGCCTCCTTCAACCAAATCATAGCAATTTCATCCCAGTGGTGAATGACCCAAAACACAAAGCAAACCAGGCATTTAGGGCACACCCTGAACACCACCACAACTGACCTCACAGCCAACCCAATTAGCCCCTGAATGGAAATTTCCCAATGTTGTCTATTGGAATCTTAGATTCCAAATAACCACAATGGTAGAAAATGATGGATGGGAATTTAATACTCCAAAACCCTACTGAGACCAAAGGCTAGGAAGTTATGTGACACGATAACAAAAACAATTCTCCAGCTACTAGAAGAGCTTGGTTGGTACATTATAGTCAACTATATAATATTTTTTGGTAATGTCTATCATGTTTGCAACTTTCCATTGCCATGATGGCATTATTGAATTTTGTATACCTGAGTTCCTTTATTGATGCCAGCTAACACCACAATATTTTTGCCTTAGATTTAATTTGGAAATTAGTCTAATTAGACAAAAGATAACAAATTCAAGCCATCCTATAGTTATTCAAATGGATTGTTTATATGTATGTAATCAAACTGTGAGAACCGTGGGAATTCATAGCACAAGAAAAAACCCACGAAAATATTTTGAAATCTCGTAAGTAGGATTTGGATGTAAAAAAATTCACAAAAGATCCTAGAGCACCACAATCAATAATAGCTTGAAGTCTAAGGTTATTAAGTCACAAAGCATTTAATCATTATGGTATAGAATCTACTGCATCTGCATAAGGGAGGACACCAACCATGATGACATCCAAAAAAGCATTAAGCAAACGAGCAGCATCTAGAACAGAATAGCAAGTTGGATCTTTGTAAATAAGATCACTTGTGACTATATTTTTAAGTTAAAAGACCCCACCACCAAAGTCATTTGATCTTCTGAATATAGTGCACAAGAAAAATAGAAAAGAACTCTCTTCAGATCATATGGTCGTGTAGTATTTCCAGGAGCATCTGTGACAAGAGATAGAGCCCAAGGCAAAGCCTTCATAATAAGTCTTCTATGATAAGGAACCAATGTGTCAGGCTAAGAAATTTTCATTGCCTCTGACCTAGAAGCATTGTTGTAAGGAGAATTTCCGTTGGAACCTGATTGTGATTCTCCACTCTACTTCCTTTCTCCTAAAAATGGCAGACTTCAAACGTGCTATGGTGTTGTCCAAGGCTCCTAAACCCCTAAAGGAGGTTGCAACAGGATTACTATAGTCCATTAAAGCCTCAATAACATTCACAATAGATGTTACCAAGTGTATATTTTGTGGATCCAAATATTTGAGAAGAGGGAGCAAAGTTGGCATTAAACCCACATCCCATAATGCGGTGCAGCCAAAAGAAGAAGAAACTAGAATTGTTAAATGAGAAAGCAGCGCTTCTACTAAAGATATCGAACATAGGATGATTCACTAGAAACTTATTTCCATTGAGCTGAGGGGGATATTGGATATTTTTTATGCAATATTGAGTATAGTTGAAAAGAGAAATATTATTACAAAGGCTTACCAAAATTCCACTCCCAGTCCTTCCAAAATGGAGTTGACATTCCAATTTTTATTTTCACTACATCTTGTTGTGGATTGACCAAATCCATAATTGAATCTTTATTAGGGTCGATAAGGTCATTCTCTTGAGACAAGCACTACCAATTCATCTAATATCAAGTAGTTGCATCTGCCATGCCTCCCCAAAAGAGGATGCCTTTCTTGTTGAATGTGTGAGCTTGAAGGTATCGAAGGCAATCACCTCGCATCTCCAACTCCAAATGGAGTGTGTGCCAGATCCAAATTTTTCTTCTATGTTCCACCTATCCAATCCCACAATTGGTTTCCATGCTAAAAAATTACTCTGGGATATTCAAATAAGTGAGCTTGAGACTTGGAATTTGGTGTGTTAAATTTTCTCAACCCTAGCAACTGTAAAATTTAGTTTCTAGTAAATTTCCTTCCTGTAAATTAATTAAGTTTCAGCTTACTAAATAAAAATAATTGTTGGGATTTAAGAGGTAAATAAAATAAAATCAGTGATAGTAAATTGGACACCAATCCCACACATGCATACACAAAAAATCTGCACATCAAAATTTGGTGTTCATTAAATAATATCTTATCATACAAGGGTTTCCTTACTACGAACATGGTCCTTTGTGGAAAATTACAATATCCAAAAACTATATAAATTTTATGAGCACCTGTGTAGGATGTACTACTCGAATTCTCCTAAGAACCCACACGACTTTCCATCTTCTCAACCTGCAATGCAGCCTTTCTGTCACCTGTGCGGTTGTTTGTACTCCTGCCCACAGCACATGCAATAGTTTAATGTTTCCTGTGGCAGGCATGACTGCTCTTCTCACTTTGCACAACACATGTGGCCCTAATATAGCACACATGACTATTTTTAACCCTCCACACAACTCATGTTTCTCTCTCAAGATGAGTATGGCCTCACTGTGCCACTATTGTTGGTTGATCTATAGACTTCTGCTGTAAAACCTTATTGGGAATGATCCTTGCTGCAGAAATCACTCTACTGCAGATTTCAAACCATATACACTTGGATGAAATTCCCTTTTCATCCAATCAGATGTCCAGACACTCAAATATGTTTGTAAGTTCCTATCTGGTGCTACTATCATAAATAGGGGGGAGATGAAAAATATGATATCACACAAAGCAAAATCCCCCTGCACTTTCCCCACTTGTTGACATCATACTAGTCAAAACAAAACCTGCCATGGAGCATCACCCTCTAGACCCCTTGACACTCATATGGTAGCCAAAATAGACACTTGAGTGGGAAGTTTGATCAAACCAAGCCCCCTAACATCCTTAGGGATAGTAACACATCCCAAGGGGCCAATGGAAGGCCCTTTTGTTTGATTGATACCATGGTTACAATCTCAAAATCTGCTCTACTATTGATATCGGGCCTTGCTACATAACCAACAAGACACATAATATATTTGCAAGTCTATTAGGATTGTGCAACCATGGTCAACTTCCTCGTAAAGGGAAGGTCCTAATGATGCTAAACAGAAAGTTTCCATTGTAGTTGTTGAAGTCATAAATTCTACATGCATATTGGCAACAAATCTATACTAAAGGGAATACCCAAATATCTAACAACCAGCCAGGGTGGGGTAAATGTCCAAGTTGGGGGATTCTAGTTAGAAAGAGAGTCCAACCCCACAAGGATAAAAAAAGTTTTTTAGTCACTAAACGCATCACTTGATGCAAGGTTGATTATGTCTAAACAAGCGTGAGCATCATTAACTAAACTTATCTGAGAACTATTTGGTATATAAAATCTAGTGTATTAGTGAACAATGTGTTCTCCATAGTCACACATCTAGGTCCAAACTCCACAAGAGTCAACATCTCAATAATGAAAGTCCAATCCACTTAGTCAAAATCTTTGTCAAATTAAATTTCAAATAAAAGGGGTTGTTGGCTAGTTTTTGTGCACATTTGAAGGTTTTACATGTTGAAACCATGGTACTAAGATTACTTGTTTGTACACAAAACTTGTGTTATCGTTAGAAAACCTTCCATGGCATTGCTTAGATCCTTAGAGTATCTATTTTAGCCATGATATTGTGTGCCACACTAAGAAATGTAATTGGATTCCAATCACCAATTCTGTTTGTGGCCACTTTTTTGGGAATGTGTTTGCCAAATGACAAAAATTGTCACTAATCATGGCTCGTGGCCTTGTAAAATTCACAAAAAATGCAATCTAGATTCTACACCCAGAAACTTGTCATTCTTCATGTAGCTAAGTGCTGCAAAATCCTCCTCTTTTGAGAAGTCATCATAGGTAGACATGTAGAAAATGGCCTTTTGGCATTGCAACTACAAAACCATGGAACGTATGTCCTCATATCATATATTTTTTATGCCAGTGACATGTGGGATGAAGGAGCAAAGATAAGAACAATGATGAAAGACAGGGGATTTAAAAAGTCACGAGGATGTAGCTAGATTCAATTCAAAAAAAAAAATGCCCATATTTGTTGTAAGAGATAACATGCATCCACAAAAATAGGAGATTTATTCAGAGCTAAAAACATTGGCTCGGCAGATGAAGGCAGAAGGACACGTATCGAACTGTGAATATTAAGAATGTGTTGCACTATGTGGAGGAGGAGCAAAAGCAGAAAATTCTCTAGAAGCATTGTGAGAAGTTGGCCATTTATTTTGGACTCATCAGCACATCGCCTTGAACAACTAAGACTCTTGAAGAATTTGTGTGTTTGTGTTGACTGTCACACCACTATCAAGTTATCTCTAAGATTGCCAGGAGAGAGATTGTTTTGATGGATGAAAATTATTTTCGTCATTTTAAGGATGGACAGTGATCTTGCAGATATTATTTGTGATCCCAAATGAGAATGGCATTCGTATATAAAAAAATTTATTTGGAGGAAAGAATTTCCTTCGTCTGAAAACTACTGATAGCTCAAGAAAGGCAGGGATTAGATATAGTCATGTCAGAATGATAATTCAACTAGCTATTAATTTTTCTACCAGTAGGGGTTCAATTAAATAATATTGTGATGGAACCGACTCTTTCAAATCTTGGTGTGTTCCAGGAACTCATTTGAGACCCCATTGGCCTAGGCAGCCTTAGGATTGACCCGCAGGCCCTATGAACCATTTTTCTTTCTTTACACTCAACCTCCATCCTTGACCTGGTCTTGTTAGGATTTTGAGGTTGGATTTATTTTGTAGGACCCTTGAACAATATTTAACTTTAGGTGCCACACCCAACAGATGCACTGCTCTATGCCAAACACAGAACTACATGAAGCAAACAGACTATTATATAATTACTTGAAAAGAGGGCTTGGCCTTTGATTAGTTCCTGTAGTACTCCTAAATTAGCATATAGCTAATTGGAATATTAAAATCTAGTTTTTCCTTCTTGTTTGATGAATAAGTGGGTAGGGAGACCCATAAATCTCTTTATTAGGAATAAAACCACTTCTCATGTGAAATTGGATCATCTTTTCAGCTTAATAAAGCACCCTAAGGTGTGAACAGGGGCTAGAGCATGTGGACTGGGTCAACTTTGACCAAATCAACAGCGTTGTCATGGAGGAATGGCATTCAATGAGGGACAATGTAGTTTTAGATGGAGACACATTGCATGGAAGTAGTGTCATTAATGGATGGGGCTTAGGGTTTGGAAGCTCATTTATTATAAAAGGAAGAGGATGGCAGACATATTATTCATGTTATGATATGTTACATTGTTTATTATATGGTATGTTTAGACATATATCTTTCTCTAGCTGTTTAGATGAGATTGAGTGTTGTTTAGCACCGGGTGTTCCTGATCAGGAGTCCCACCTCTTCCATTGAGAAGATCTTGGAGGAGTATTGTGCTACATTCCACATTCAGGTTTCATACCAAGCTTTAGTCTTGTGGTACAATGCAGTTTCTGTTGAGAGATGTGCTGAGTTGCAAGGTGTAGCAATGGAGACCATCTTTGGGTCACCTCATTACTTATTTTCAGTGGGGAAGGCTTCCTTTCCATTGGGAGGATAGTAAGGAAGGCCCTTGTGCATATTTTCAAATCTTGGCATCAGGCCAACTATTTATTTTCCCCTATAGCGTAGTTTACTTCCATATCTGTGTTATTTCTATAGCAGGATTTGCAGGGTGTTTTGGCACACCTTTTGGAGAGAAGGTTTGTTGGTGAAAGGGGTCTTCCTTTCATCTAGGAGACCAATTGGAGGAGGCTATTCTATTGTGCATATCAGATCAGCCACACTTTCCATATCTGTATTTTGCAGTGGATCTTCAGCCCTAGGGCCTAGATCCCCATCTTATATATGATTTTTTGTTGAAAACCCTTAAGGGGTTCTTCAAAGGAGGTTGTATAGTGCTCAGATCTGTACTAGATCTATATTTTGAGGCGCATATCAGTCTTAGATCTGTTGTATAACCATTTTCTATAGCAGTGCCTTTAAAACAGCGTTGTAGCAGTCTTCCAACTCTTTTTATATAGTAGCAGCACCTCTTTTGAGGAATTTTGTCCATTGGAGGCTTGTTCTTTCTTGTTGTAAATCTTATGGCCCATTATTTATGCATATTTTTCTGTTGTTATAACATATGAAAGGTCTCCATATTTTCCTCTCGCTTTCATGTAATTTTTTCACTACTATTTCCATGGTTTTGCACTATATTCCTACTTTTTCCATTTGGGAATATTACAGTGGTATCAGAGCATAATCTTAGCTCAGGATATGAATACATTGCATCTATGTTATTAGAAGAAGAAGAAGCTTCTCACAGAAAAGAGAAGGCTTACAGAAGAGACAAAGGCAAGTCTCCATTATTTGGAGAAATGGAGGGAAATAAGTTTTCAGCACTTCTTCTCCAAACTATGCATGAGCTTAAAAGAGAAATCAACAGAATGACGAGGGAAAGACATGAAGATCCCTCAAGAATATTTGCACATGAAGAAAGCCCCAGTTCTTCATATTATGTGTGTAAGCATTCAACCACACAGTCAGATATACACCGTGGTACCATGCGTACATTCTTGGCAAGAGAAGAAAAAGGAGGAGAAACACCAAAGGAGGAGACTCTTGGTGATTATCTCCAATAATATGAATCTCAGACTAGAAGATTCAAGGAGCATCTAAACTTCCAAGGATTTTTTCAACTCAAAGAAGAGAGAAGACCCAGTAATCACAATAGAAGAAGAGGGTGCATGCAACACACTTTGGGTAGATTCTTTCTACCTACTTTTAATGGGTCACCCAAGGGCACAGCCAAGGCTTGGGTAAAGAAGCTAGACACATATTTCCAGCTGCATCAAGTTTCAGAAGAGGAAGCCATTAGAGTAGCAGCACTGCATCTTGAAGGTAAGGCTTATGCCTGGTGGTTATGTGAATATTCTTCCTTGAATAATGCAAATATATCTACTTATGCAAAGTTCACTAGGATGATAGTGAAAATATTTGATTTGAAACAATCTGAAACTTCCTTCGGAGAGAAAACCAAGCCCAAGAAATCAGAACTTTTGCATGAGTTGGGAGGATCCATGAAACCAACTCCATTTTAGAACATTGTTGAGGGGGTTAAACATCTACAACATGTTTTTCCTAGGGAAAAAACCCCACTTCAACAAGAAATTTCTTCTCAAGAAGAAGACATGAGGATTCCTCCTTCAAGAGGGGATCAAGCCAAAGAATCTCTTAATGATGAGGTATTCTCCCATGATGAGGATAAGGAAGAGGAAGAGTTAGGGAGAGCCTCCAGCGTTGTAACGACAAGGGAAGATATACTTCTATTTGGAGATGGAGATGAAGCAATTGCTTCAACTAGAGGAGCTCTTGTATCTTTGCAAGAAGTTCCAAGGGATCTTACATATGAAGATCATGAGCAGCGTGTGTCTATGTTGATAGGCAATGAGACGAAACAATGGAGGAAGTGTGTCCCAAAATTGAATACAGTCTTGGGGACACACATTATGATAGATCATTCCTTTGTGATCAATACGCTTGACACCAAGGAGATTTTGGGTGTACATGGGTTGATTACATCTAAAGAAGACACCTTAGACTGTGATGACTTGCAGGAGGTAGGAGAAGAAGAGAAGGAGGGCCAGCATCCAGTGATTGGAAACATACACCCCCATCATTTTTAGGAGGTTTATGCACATAAGCAGGAGGATAATTTCTACAGTGAGAGCAGGGACAAATCAATCCACTCACATATCCATCATGCTCTAGGCCTTGATGTCTCATTACATGGAGGCATTCCACCAGGGAGGCCCCCTGATTGGAAGATGATCAAAGAGTTCTCTCAACATGTTGAACCACTCATAGATCCAAGAGGAGTGGGAACAATGGGAGGTCATTGTATAGCACTGAGAGTCTTGGGTAGACTCAAGGAGGAGGGAGACATTCTCCCAACATCATCATTACCCACTCTCATTTCAGATTTTACGCTGAGAAAGGAGCAACAAGGGGAGGATAGCAGCCTTCCAATATTCCACTTTGGCATGGGAGATGTCAAAGTGGAGGACAAATACATGACAGATGCTTTCTATGACATATCATCAGCACTGTCACTTTGTAGAATAGATCCATACTAGAAATCCTAGCTATTGGTGGATTATTCCAAGGATATTTTCACTTGTATGATACTTGATCGCCAGCTACAAGAGGAGGGATATTCAGTTAGAGATGAGTTCATCTAATATCATGGTAAGATATTCTTTTCTAGATATTTCAAGCTCAAGGAGAAGTTGCTACAAAGAGCACATGAAGATTTTCTCTTTAGCCACACTTATTCCATGAAGTCATACAACACTATCATAGAGGAGTTTACTTGGGAAGGCTTTGAAGAGGAGGTATATCAGCATTTGAGAAGATTCATGGAACATGTGGATATGGTAGAGATACATAACTCTATGGAGGAGTTATCACAACCACCTCTTTCCTATTTTGGAATGAGAGGGGATCTATCTATGAATTACTCCATTTGTATGAGCAGAGAATATGGTAAAGATCTTGTTTTTATGCATAATGATTTATATGATAAATATTTTCATTTCTTTACCATACATATGCAAGGCCATTGTTCCAAAGGGGATCATTCTTCCTTATAAACTTTATGGTCAACTTTGGGCCATAAACTATGTTGAGCAAGGCCACTCTTTGGGAGGATATAGGAAGATGATATATCATTTCGGGTGTGCACCAAAGGCACCAAACATTTCTCACATTTTCAGAACTTGTGAGAAAACTATGGAAGAAATTAAGTGGTGGGGAAACCACTTACCATATCATGATCTGAGGCAGTCAAGAGATATATTGCGCTGGTTTCACATGTGGGACTATGACCCACCTCCATTATTGCATTTAATTTTTTATCTATCACAGGTTTTGATCCCATATATTGATGATGTGCTTATTCTTCTTATGGGGGTGATTAGAGGGAGGATGGAAGGATTGGATGTGCCCTTTGGGAGAGAGATTCTCCATGGTTCTTATGTTTCACATTTCTGGGACAGCATTGGACCATCAATGATTGTTACTTTGGGTCTCTTGTTTCCTTATGGGATGAGCCATTTGGGTAACTTGAGCACGTGGGAGGTGCCCCTCATGAGTAGATGGAAGGATTTTTTCTATGAATTACCATTCTGGAGGGTGATTAATTTGATATGGATGATAGCTTGGAGGATGGAGCTTCACATGGCGATGAAGGTTCCCTATATTTTTCAGATCTATCCTTGCAGTCGCTTGAGGACAAGCAACATTTGGGAGGGGAGGATTGTAATATTCCTAATTAGCATATAGCTAATTGGAATATTAAAATCTAATTTTTCTTTCTTGTTTGATGAATAAGTGGGTAGGGAGACCCATAAATCTCTTTATTAGGAATAAAACCACTTCTCATGTGAAAGTGGATCATCTTTTCAGCTTAATAAAGCACCCTAAGGTGTGAACAGGGGCTACAGCATGTGGACTGGGTCAACTTTGATCAAATCAACAGCGATGTCATGGAGGAATGGCATTCAATGAGGGATAACGCAGTTTTATATGGAGACACATTGCATGGAAGTGGTGTAATTAATGGATGGGACTTAGGGTTTGGAAGCTCATTTCTTATAAAAGGAAGAGAATGGCAGCCATATTATTCATGTTATGATATGTTATGTTTGTTATTATATGGTCTATTTAGAAATATATCTTTCTCTAGTTGTTTAGCTGAGATTGAGTGATGTTTAGCACCGGGTGTTCCTGATCGGGAATCCCACCTCTTCCATTGAGAAGCTCTTGGAGGATTATTGCACTACATTCCACATTCAGGTTTCAAACCAAGCTTCAGTCTTGTGGTACAGCGCAGTTTTTGTTGAGAGATGTGCTAAGTTGCAGGGTGTAGCAGTGGAGACCATATTTGGGTCACCTCATTACTTATTTTCAGTGGGGAAGGCTTCCTTTCCATTGGGAGGAAAGTAAGGAAGGCCCTTGTGCATATTTTCAGATCTTGGCATCAGGCCAACTATTTATTTTCCCCTACATCGTATTTTACTTCCAGATCTGCATTATTTTTGTAGGAGGAGTTGCAGGGTGGTTTGGCACACCATTTGGAGAGAATGTTTGCTAGTGAAAGGGATCTTCCTTTCATCTAGGAGACCAATTGGAGGAGGCTATTATATTGTGCATATTAGATCAGCCACACTTTATATGTATGTATTTTGCAGTGGATCTTCAGCCCTAGGGCCTAAATCCCCATCTTGTTTATGGTGTTTTGTTGAAAACCCTTAAGGGGTTCTTCAAAGGAGGTTTTATAGTGCTCAGAGTTGTAGTAGATCTATCTTTTGAGGCACATATCAGCCTTAGATCTGTTGTATAACCATTTTTTGTAGTAGTTCCTTTAAAACAGCATTGTAGCAGTATTCCAGCCCTTTATATATAGTAGCACCACCTCTTTTGAGGGATTTTGTCCATTGGAGGCTTGTTCTTTCTTGTTGTACATCTTATGGCCCATTATTTATGCATAATTTGATGTCGTTATAACATATGAAAGGTCTCCATATTGGCCTCTTGCTTTCATGTAATGTTTTCACTGTTATTTCCATGGTTTTTTACAATATTCCTGCTTTTCCCATTTGGGAATATTACGGTTCCCTTATCTCCATAAAACAATGGAGATAATTTACCCTTCCTTGGCTATTTTTGGACATTAACTAGAAATTAATACCTTATCTGATATGATATGTCTTCACTTAGTAGGCTTTATTAGCACTAAGTTACATTTACTGAAGCTTGTGTGAGAAGAGTTATCTTTGATAAGTCATTTTATTTTGGCTAGATCCATGAAAAGCGAAATATCCATTTGCATATTCAATCTCCAATTATGATATGATTTTGTACTCTATGTTATTACTTAATGATAAAATAGTGAACTCAAATGAGTTAGCTCTCCAAATTCCTCATTTTCTTTGTGGGCTCATATTACTCTAGGTACAAAATAGCCTTGATGACTCAAATTTGACACAACTAGAATTATCAGGTAAACTAGTCATTCAACACCAATGTATGGGAATTACAAAGGTGTAAATTATAATGTACACTATTATGATGGATAAAGACATCATGCATCCTGTTAGGTATGGGCAGCATGGAAGATTATACAATGGGATGCCTCTGCATATGACATAGAAAGGTAATCAGGTTCCACAAAAGTGACTCTTTAATTTCCAGATAAGCAATAAAATTTCTTTCAATTATAGGAAAATCTTAAACAAGAAAGTTGATATGTGGTGACTAGTCTTATAGATTTTTCTTCTTTTCTTGCTAAACATAAGGAGGAAACTTAGAAGTATAGAAAGAGATGCTAAAGAAACCAAACTTCATACCTTCTTAGCCCCAAGGAGGTCTAGTCTACGCACAGGGAGGCACCCAAAAACATACACCTATATTTTTGATAGTGTGAGGAGAATACTATATTCATTTTGGCTTGGTTTGAATTGTTATTGTCAACCATAAATGGTATGATTGTTGGGAAGCCTTATGGGCCTCACTTATAGTTGGGTAGGTAATGGAATAAATAGATTGTCAAAAAAAATTATTTCTAGATGAAGTAAATATTGGATGCATAGAATGTAGTATATACATGCCCTTCAATCAAGCATTGGCCTAAAACTTGTAGAGTCTTTAGGTCCTTGGACCAAGGGTTTGGCATTAGATTTATGCAGTGAATATATAGCGATGCTGACTCGCAAAATTATCATATACAACAACATTTTTTCATTGAGTGTTCTTGGCAGCAACAATCATTACATAAATAAGAATTACAGTAGAAGAAATATTTTCATAGCAACACCTTTCATGTTAGGTTTTTGGAGTGACAACACAGCAACATAATTTTGTTGACTGTACTTTTCATGAGCAATAATACATGAAATAGAATTATAGTAAAATAAATGATGTCATAATAGCACCTTATACCTAGCAAGGTGATACCTTGTAAGGATGCAGGAAGTGCAATTGGAGGCCACAAAGACTATTTACAAACTGTTGTTTGCATACAGAGGAAGCCATCCATGAGTACATTAATTAATCTATTGCCATCTTGTTTTCTTTGTGTGCAGCAGAAACTAACAGATATGTCTATAATTTGACACTGGGAGTATACCAACCCAAACTTCTATTGAGAACCTCCCAAGGAGAAGGTTATGGTAACTCCAGTTTATCTGCTACTCAATGAATTGAGGTGGCATAGTTAAGAAAGCTGAAGATAAGAAGGATTTCAGGTCAATATCCCTCATTCTAACCTCTAGGGATGCTTAAATTGGGTTGTTAACCCAATAATTACTAGGATATGTAATGGTCCCTTAACATACATTATTTTCGCCAAGTCTAAGGTAATATTGAAATGGTCTATTGTGTCTCTCCAAAAATTATTAAACTCCCTTCATATCTTAGGAGAAGAAGCATTGTCTTCATGAACCGGATTTGGCTCAGGAAAAAAGGACATATACGTTGTGGTGCCCCTTTAGCTCAATATTGCAGCTTGGACCTTCAAATACCTTATATATATATATATATATATATATATATATATATATATATATATATATATAGTGCATGTATTTTTTGTTCATGTTGATGTACTTAATTTACATGTTGTTGTTCCTCATGATGTGTATATTGTTAGGTCATGTTAGATATGTTCATTTAATTTGTTTGCAGATAGATGTGTATGTGATAGCAGTTATTTGACATGAGATGTATATTTGATTTTTGTGTTGTGATGATGTTATACAATGCTTGTGTTTTGTTAGATGATCATGATCACGATGATTAGATGATGTTAGCGAATTTGAATGTGTATTTTAGAATATGATGTTTTTACAATGGTTATCATGATCGTGATGTTTATTTTTTATATTAAATCATGATATTTATTAAAAATTATGTATTGGTAATTGTAAAATTGTGTAATTGTATGTATCGTGACTGTAATTGTAATTGTATGTAAAATTGTAAAATTGTAATTGTAATTGAAATTGAAATTGTAATTGTAATTGTATGTAAAATTGTAATTGTAATTGTAATTTTAACTATAATTGTATGTAAAATATTGGGAAAATTGTAATTGTAATTGTAATTGTATTGCGAAATTGTAAAATTGTAATTATAATTGTATGTATTGTCATTATTCAATTTTATTAATATTGTAAAATTTGTACATTTGTAAAATTGTCAAATTGTAATTGTAATTGTATGCATCATGATTGTAGTTGTAATTTTAATTGTAATTGTATGTAAAATTGTAAAATTCTAATTCTAATTGTATGTAAAATATTTGTAAAATTGTAATTGTAATTGTAATTGTAATTGTATTGTGAAATGATTGTAATTGTAATTTTAATTGTAATTGTATGTAAAATTGTAAAATTGTATTTGTAATTGTAATTGTAACTGTATGTAAAATATTTCTAAAATTGTAATTGTAATTGTAATTGTATTGTGAAATTGTGAAGTTTTAATTGTAATTGTAATTGTATGTATTGTCATGATTCAATTTTATTAAAATTGTAAAATTGTAAATTAATTAGATAAATGTCTTTCGAATTAGTCACATAATGTGATTAATCCGAAAGTCATTTATCTAATTTATGGATCACAAAAGTCTTAGATCTAACATGTAAATTAATTGTCAATTTTGAACCATAACTATCGTAAGTAAAATGTATACCGTACATATTGTTAAATTAGCATAATTATAAATTTGTAAATTTATACAAATTATAAATAATTGTAAAATAATAAATCTAGAATAATATGAATTTGTGTAACATAATAAAGTTTAGAAAATCATGCAAATAAATTCATGTTTAGAATTATCATTATTCTATTATGATCTTATATACCAAAAATAACAGTATACATTAATACATTTTTTAAAATTTTGAAGATATCATTCACACACATTTAAAGCAATCAATTAGGTGAATTATTTTAGGAATTGACATAAAAAAAAAAGAACTTGATAGAGTGCATTGTTTTTGAGATCAACATAATTGCAAATTATCAAGTGAAATGATTTTAACATTAACACAATGCAAACCAATTAATTCAAAATACATATTATAATGTTTCAAAAAAAGGAGTCTTAATTATAAGGTTGAGTTCTCTTCTTTATAAAAACCCATATTAAATAGTATAAATGATGAAACAACACATGTACCATATCACCCTTTGTTCTCATGATCACCCTTGTTATCTTCCAGCTCGCTTGGCATGATAACACTATTGCTCTCAAAAATATGTTTTGATCTAGGGTCATGTCTCAATACGAACCATCAATCCCTATGCAACACATCTGGGTAAAAAAAAACCTAGTTGCAGTGTTTGGGGAAAACATAAGGCTCCTTAGCTTCATGCCACATCTTTCTAGAGTTGATACATATCAGCCAACTATCGCGATCTTCCTTTACATTATTCTGATCAAAGGTGTCCCACCACTTGCACCTAAAAATAACATATTAGAAAGAAGAGAAGTCCACTTCAATGATCTCTTGTATCTTTATGAAGTAAACTAACGTCCCTCGTACTAGGTTTTAATCACAGTGGCTATCTCGACTATATTTATCAAACTCAACTTCCAGTCCACATTCTTGTGTCATGTGTCCATCATCGGAATTTTCTATGTGAAAATGGTGTCCATATGCCCACATAGATGGGAAAAAATGCACCTATAAAAAAAGTTAGAAAATCATAGTGTCATGTGTCTAATAACCCATTGTTAAAATATGAAATATAGATGTTACATTTCAAAGGTGCATTATTATGTTTAAAATGTACATAAATAGATTATTACCAAGTTGTTGCACCTAATCCCTACATTTAGTGCATCCTCTTTAGCATGTTGGTAACGACCGGTTGCACTGTATTTATCTCTGACTTGGTCAGAAACCCAATTGTTGGGGCATATAATTGGCATATTTTCTTTTAAATGATCAGGATAAGGCATAATTCTACCATTCAACCATCTAAATTATTTCATGCCACTATCCCATTTCATCCTCTTTTTTTCATACAATGCGACCCATGTTTGTGTCACTTCGGAATTGTAAAGAACGAATTTATTTATTACTTCAATTTCTGCATTCGCTGACAAAATCAAACCAAAATATAGTATATATGAGATCAAAAAAAACATTATATCGAAGTTTTACGGGAATATTTACTTTGTGTAAATTTGAAAACTTATAAGTCACTTACTCTTTATCAAGCGTCTTTTTCCATTTGTTTGGAGAAGTTCCCCTTCTCTTTTTTCTTCATCCCTTTCATTGTCCCAAATCACCGCACTTGGTCTATTTTCGATTTGCTTGATGTACTCACTGGCATGATAGAAAGACTCATACGATATGTACCCCTCTACCATAAACCCCTCGGGTTTTTCCCTTTGTCGAACAAAACCTTTCAATTTCTTCATGTACCTCTCTAAGAAGAACATCCAACAACAAGAAACCACCCCAACTAATTTAACCTCATCTATTAGGTGGATTACGAGATGAACCTGTAAGTCCATGAAACTCATCAGCAGTTCCTTCTCAAACATACAAACAATCTCAACTATCTCTTGACGCCATCGTGGAATGATAGTCACATGAATCTCCTTTGACGTGATCCAACGTACAAATGCGGATAATTTAGATATGACACATCCTAGGTCTTGGGGGAAGTCATGTTTCACACACCCATGCACGAACAAAGGATAATGACACTGCAAAGTTATAAACACATGTAATAATATACAAAATTAGTTATGTTTTATGATCTCTGCATGCGATAAAATTTATTAATATAAAAATTAATAAAATAATGCTTTTTACATTATACATACTCTTAGAAGATTCAACTGGTCATGCAATTTCAACCCCGACAAATGGTCTTCCACGGTGAAGCAGTGTTGTAGTGAAGACCCATATGAAGATGGCACCCTCACACCCATTGTAACTTCCTTTGCCAAAGAAAGATTGTCCTTTTTTAAAATCCATGGCATCACCTTCTTTGAAATACCAATTAGAGGGACTAGCCTCTGATCTTGTACTTTCTAATCATCTTGGCCAATGTTTCTTTTTAGTTTTTGAAGTAACAATATCTTTCCTAACATCCAATGTCTCACTTTGTTTCGATGATATGTGCCTCCATAGAGAAGATGAAACATTTTTAAATATATGCATGGGATCTAATAAGGTGGTAATCTTAATATTCTCCCAATATTGGAGGTTATAAAAGATAGATTTCCTTTTCATCCCATTGGGAAATTTCTCAACATAGGTGTCAAAGAATTATGGATCATTGAACATAAGCTCCCCATTTGAATCGAAATTGTTTATGAAATCCTCCTTCCCTCTCTCATATGCTCTAAGCCATTCAGCTGGTGTCGTTATTGCAGGCCTTTGGGTTCACTCTCGTTTACCATTGAAAGCGGATGTTGCTCTTTTTTAAGGGTGTTCTTCTGGGAGGAATACCCCAGAGCGATCATACACTGGCTTTTGTAGGTCGTTGGACCATCTAGCTTTCATAGAAGGTCCAAAATATTTGTTACAAGACCTGTGAAATTATTGTATACAATATGCATGGCACATTAAATAATGTCATGAATATCAGAACAATTACAACTAATTAAATAATTAATATGTGAAAGAATATTGTTATGTATATAACCAAATCAATAAAAATGTAATTTACCAGAGCAAACTCCTAATCTTGTATAATCATGTGTCGTGTAAGCACATATTCCATACAATGTAAAACTTCTCTCTATTGCGATGGGTATTGATAAATCATATACATTTATCCCATCCCATAATTCCTTCAATTCATCTACTAGTGGTTGTAAGTAGACATCCATATTCCTCACTTGTCTTCTACCAGGGACTATGAGAGCCAAAATAAGATGTTCATTATTCATGGAAAACCATGGGGGGATATTGTTATTGATCACTACCACAGGCCAAACAAAATAGTTGGTGTTTTGGAGGAAATATGGGTTGACGACATCCATGGCTATGTTGAGTCGTAGACTTCGTACTTCATCCTTGAATTTTTCAGGCCATGTATCCTATATATGCTTCATGGCTATTGAATCTGTTGGGATTCTCATAACTCTCAACTCACTTCTGTGTGAGGCATTCCATCCCTGCAACATAGCTAATTCTTTTCAACGAAAGAGCCTTTGAATCCTTGGGATCATAAGCATGTGCCTCAATATATTAAAAGGAGGACCACGTGATTTACCCTCCTTTTTTTTATTTATCATACCTGTCATTCCCACATTTCGGACATATCTATTTGTATCCATATTCTCCTCTATATAGAATACAATCATTTGGACATTCATGATATGATATGTACTCAACACCCAACATTTTCAACATTTTCTTTGCCTCTTCAGCTACTAAGAAAGACATTATCACTTGGAAGAACCTTATTTTTGAATAACCTATAGTTGGTCATGGAAAATATTAAATGTACATTAATGCCAATAATTATTTACGTTCATAAAATTGGCCTTTTGTAATGTTGATTCTATGACAAGATTTCTCAAAATATAAGGGACTTAATGGTCAATTACCTCAAAATTTCCGATAAACATGCATTCGACAAGGAAAATTTTTCTTTCAAGTTGTACAGTTACATCGTCTTCTCCTACTGGGTAGACTTTGACTACCCACCAAGTCGAAAGAGAGGGGTGGTGGAAGAAAATTTAAGGCTTTCAAAAAAGGTATCAGCGATATGAGCATCATCCCCTAGCTTATCATCATTCTAGAATTTATCTAACAACATTGTCTCCATTGTAGTCATATCCATTAAGTAATCATTCATACCAACCTCTATTTGATTGCCTCCATTTCCAGCTTGTGAAGAACTACTGTCGTTGTATTCATTCCTAATTGGTGAATCTGGACGTAGTGGGAATTGAATAAGTAGTTGATTCAACCATTATTGGTATTGTTCCTCTCTGATTTTTTCTCTTAATCAAGCCTTCTCTCGATTTGACATTTTCGTGGGGTGCAACGGAAGATGGTAGGTAGGTCGGTCATCATCACTAGAATCCTAATAATTTCAAAAAATATATTTGAACATGATTAGTACAAAATCGATTATATCAATTAGTAAGCATGTCAATGCATGATTAATTGGTTTGGCGTTGAAATAATTACATTATAACAAACAATTATTATTGCCATCATTGTCCCAAGATTGTGGCTAGAATATGGCATGTTACAATTGGAAGGGTGAAGTGGTTGTCCATTTTCATCTACCAACCCCGCCTTGCAGTATGCTGCTCCTGATATGAGCTTCCGACGTTTTGGAATTGTTTGAATATTTTGTGCATCTAAACTCGATTTTGAATCTGCATGAACCTGCAAATGTGTATACATTAATTTTATTCAGCTAATTAACATGGATAAAATAAATAAATTCAATTAGATAATAAAAATATAAATAAAATCTGAAGTAATTACATCTGGAGATGGATAGGGATAACTTCATGATGGACTTTTAGAAGTATTATGGAACGAGTTGTATTTTGAAGAATTTCCCATTTTATATAATTATGAAATTTTATCCCTACTTCTCAAAAAAATCAATAATAAATTTTGGTGTAGATACCTAAAAGTAATTTTGGTGCCTTAAAAAAGGACTTATTGTTATCGATGCTAATGTACTATTAACCGCACCAGTGTGATTTTATTAACAAACGCACTGGCGTTGTTAGTTAACAAACGGGAAAAAAAAACCCAAATTTATTTTTTTGAAGTGAAATAAAACGGTAAATTGAAAAATGGGTGGAAAATTATTTTCCGAAATCTAATTTCATAAAAAAATTCTTTAAATAGTAAAAGCTATTCATTATTTCATTATTTTTGAAAAACAATTCAGGGAAGGATTTGCACAAGAGACATACCTGGAGCAAGAGAGCACGAGAGCATTGTGAAGCAGCAAAATACTTTCGAACGACAGCATTATTCAGAGAATCAAAATTTGAAATATCTAGTGATTCACACAAAAACCCTGTAGTATAATAAAATTGTTAAATTTTACTGTAATAATTGTTTTTTTTACAGTTTCTCTTAGATTTAATACATGCATAGCAAAAATTTAAAATTTTACTGTGCATTTTACTAATTAAATTATTTACAATCTCTATTCCCATTTACATTTAATTAAAATTCAACC
The DNA here is from genome assembly GCA_034641835.2 of Pinus albicaulis. NCBI lineage: Eukaryota > Viridiplantae > Streptophyta > Pinopsida > Pinales > Pinaceae > Pinus > Pinus albicaulis. The sequence goes on from MU968411.1 coordinate 70,513,630, forward strand.
AAAAAAAAAACAAACAAACAAACAAAACAAAAAAAATCAATTCTTACATTAAACCCTTGCTTCTTCTTGTTTATGAGACTTCACAATTAGGGCTTTTCATTTTATATTTATAACGTTTGTATTACTATATATATAGATGTATGACATCTAACCCGCGGGACCACTTTCAAATTCAAATCCCAATCCTTGTAGTCCCTTGCACCATTTTTTTAAAAATTGATTTTTTTAATCGGTGCGTATTGTTTAACATAGTGCACCGGACGCGTACTGACAAAAAACACTCTTTGATAAAAAATAGTTTTTTATTAATTTATGTTTATGTTAATCGGTGCTCCAGTATTAATATAACACACCGTGTCTCTTTGTTGACAAAGAGAACTGTACAGTTTTTCTACTGTATTGGCGGTGCATTTATAAAAACCTACCGCACCGCGTTCGGTGCCTAAGTTACGAAAGGTGCACCGTTTTCATGATTTTTTTTTACCTGAAAATTATGTGATTTATTTATAAAAATATATTAATGAATGGTACAGGTTTCATATTCATAAATAAATGGCTGACAAGAGTTCAAGTAACAAAAATACTGATAGTGCATCCAGAAAAGAAAAGAAAAAAAGGCAATTTCTTTGTAAATTATTTACAAAAATTATTATTTTTGAACTATATGTAATTTTAACTAATATGTATTTTTTAGTTTGTATCACATAGAGCCACAAAATGACGAAGCTCGATAATATTATTTATGATCTAAGACCAGAATAGCGTAAAAGCTTGATGGAAAAATTGCAGAAGGATGAATGAGGTGAATGAAAAAATACTATTGATCCAATATGAGTTGCTTTTTTGAATTTTCATTAATAATATACTTAAAAATAATATATAATATTTTTCAAACAATCTATTAATTCCTATATGTTTAATGTTTTACAGGGACCAACAACGAAGAAAAGGAATGTTGTTCTAAGAAAAGAAAAAAAATAAAACATGCAAATGAAAATGAATTTCTCATTAGCTCATCTAGAGTAGTGTTGGAGGTTAACGAAAGGGGGAAAAACTTTTACAAACTTTGAGGGATCTAGTGGAACGAATGTATAGAAGTTATTTCCACTTACAATACAAAAATTAATTCAATGATTCCAAGAACCGAATTTTATTTAAACTACATGATGAGTTTCCAGAGAATTTGTCAATGAGACATGTCAGACTTAAAACGTACAACAACAAAAAACAAGGATTGAAAAAGTAATATTCCTTAAAAAAAAAAAAAAAAATCATTGTATGTATATATTTCTACAAAGAAATCATTTATAAATATCACTTTTATTATATTTACTTTTCATATATCAATATAAAAAATAAATAGTTTATTGTCATGTTACATTTTCAGAAAGATTATGAAAATCTCAAAGGATGAACGAGCTGATATCAGAAATATGCCAGTAGGAATGTCCAAAAAGGTGTACAAGGAGATGGTCAAAGAAATGGACATAATTGCATCGCACAAGGAGCCATATCAACAAGAACATGCTTCAAATATAATATGTAATCGTTGAATTTTTCGATTAGGTACAATAAATAAACAATTTAGCATTAAATATTAATTTTCAAGTATTTTCTTGCAGAAAATAAAATGGAACCCATTCAGCACATAAAACGGGATGACAAGGAAGAAAAGGGTTGATATCTATGTTTGTGAGTAATTGCTTCTTCCTTATAAAAACTTAACTAAATTTAATTTTTGTATATTTTAAGTTTTTTTACAGAAATCATCATTGAATGTCTTCAAATAGGTGCTAACATACAAAAGAATTGATTGAAATTGGGTTAAATATGGGTTGTCAGTGTCTGTTGGCATATTAGAAATTAATTGTGGAATTTGTAAGCATCTATCTTGTTTTACTTAGCTCTCCCTATAACTAATAGAACAAAAAAAAATATTATATTAAATCTATGATTTGTTATGGGATATAAAAATTGTGGGAAACAAAGTATGGAACTGTGCCAACAAATGAATTGTTGAAAGATGGCATGAAATTTGGTTTTGAAAGAATGTGTCTCGTTCATGAGTCAATTCCTGCTATGGTACATTTCTTTTCTATTTACATTGACGTATATTATTTATATTGTAATTTTCATTATTCTCACTAATGTATATACACTCATTACATTGTATTTTTATGTTTGTATATGGAACTTGAAGAAGAAGAAAACAATCAACACAATGAAAAAAAAATCCTTCAAATAACCCAAGTCATGGAAGTAGCTCAAGCAGTGACAACAGTTCCAACGAAGAATGATGATCAATATGTTTGGATATCAAAGAAAGGCGTTGTATTTTGAAATATTTGTATGTGAAATCAGACATTTTGTTTAATGTAATGGACATAGTGTCCAAATTGAAAGACAAAGGGATACCAATAACTATCCCATTTTGTATGACAAAGAGTGTCTTATTCATATATATATATATATATATATATATATATATATATATATATATATAATAAAATACATGTTAATTTATTCTATTGCATTCTCCATTTTTGCTGTGAAATGTTACGTCACTGATTAAATATATGGATGATTAAATATTATAATGAAGAGATGTGAAATCTGATGATATGATATAATAAATTTATCCAAACATCACATTCAAATGCACTAATAAAAATTTAATTGATATGAATACTATCATAATATATGTGTCGAATTTTGATGAATAATGAATTTTAAAAAATCACAATAATTTTGTTGTCACAAGTCGATGTTTCTAAAAAATAGAAAATGAACATTGGTGTGTGTTAGTTACTACGCACCGGTGTGTTTGTATGATAATGCGCACCTATGCATTTCTATGACCTATGGGCACCACACTAAATATCAATACCAATTAGAATGCCTAGTGCGCTTTATCGACGACTACCACCCGGGCAGACGGATAGGCGTTGCATGCACCGATATGTTTTGCCTTTAACATGCCAGTGCATTTTTATAACTTAACAGCCTAGTGCGTTTTAACACTTAAACATCCAGGTTCGTTTTTACACCTTAACGGAGCTGGTGCATGCACCTTCTATCATCCTAGTGCGTCTTTGTGGGTGACGTGCACCGGGACGTTTCTAAATGCCCTGAGGCTTCCGAAATTTGTTTTCCATCCCGGTGCTTGGTGTATTTATAGTACCGGTGTGTACAAGGTAAAACGCACTGGTGCATTCACACATGATGCACACACCGATGAGAAAAACATCCATAAAAAAATCTAGCCGCCGAGCTTTTTTTAGTTGTGTTGAAATTCCATTAGAAGCTCTGTCAAAACCTCTGTTACCAAAAACAGATGTTGTAGTAAATGTTTTTTTGAAAATTTTGGCCAATTTTATAACACTAAAAACATCCTTTATAACCTCCGCTAGAAGGTCTTTTCCTTGTAGTGAATTAAGGAACTTTGACTCGCCCCAAAGCCCCTTTGACCATTTACACGCAGCGCGTACAAAAAAAAATTAAGGAAAATTATCCCAAAAAAGTACCCCAGGGGGTCGTGCTCCAACACATCGCATTTCGTGGTTTGATTGGACAATTCATAGTGGTATATATTAATGACATAATGGTGTTTTCAAAAAGAATATCTCACCACTTGCACCATCTAAAGAAAATTTTTGAGAGATGTCACAAATACGAGATATCTCTTAATCCCAAGAAGGGAATATTTGTAGTATCCTAGGGAAATATCTTGGGCCATATCATCACAAAAAGTGGGATTAAGGTGGAAATTGAAAGGGTTAGAACTATTACTCGAATTCCCTTCCCAGTGAACAAGAAATCCAAGTAGTCCTTCTTGGGGAAAATTAATTTCTTTTGTAAATTCATCTCTGAATACGCACAGATAGTCAAGCCAGTACAAGAGATGATAAATAATGATGTGATATACAAGTGGGATAAAAGGGAAAAATATGCATTCTCCTGTATAAATCAAGCAATCGAAGAAGCACCAACACTATAAAATCCAAATTTTAGCAAAGATTTATTGTTATACACCTTCACTTTAGATACTTCTATTGTTGTCATTCTCACACAAAAATATTATTAGAATAACTAGCAGCCCATATCATTCATGAGTGTCATATTGCAAGGACCTAAAATTAATTACCCTACCATCAATAAAAAATATTACGCAGTATACAAGGTGGTAAAACACTTTCGGCCTTACCTTCTCAAGAATCATTATATTATCTTTGTGTCACACTGAGCTGTCAAATCGGTGTTTGTTCAAAAATATTTGGGTGAAAGAAGAGTGAACTGGAAGACTAGATTATAGGGGTATGATATTGATTTAAAACTAGTTCACACAACAAAGAGCCATGTTTTATGTAAGGTAGGAGAAGAAGTGGCAATGCACCATAAGATGACTCTTAATGATGGGAACAGAAGATTGAAATGTACAATATCGAACAAGCTACCCCCACTGACACACCAACCTCGTGGTACACAAACGTGTGATAGTGTCTTGAGCATGGTAACCTTCCCTCTCATTTATCAGCAAGACATAAGAGGAAAAATATATTGAAAGCTTTATCTTATCATCCAGTACAAGGATTTCTTTTCCGAAATCACCATAACGAAGTCCTGCTCAGATGCTTGGAAGCACCAGATTCGGAAACAGTATTGTGTGATATCCATGATGGACCAGACATAGGACATTTCATGGGTGACAGTATGGTGCACAAAGTTATGTGAGTGAATTTCTATTGGCCCACACTTTTCAAATATTCTCACTCTTATGCCTACAAGTGTCTGGTTTTTTAGAAATGTGTTTGCTAAATAAAGAAGTCAGCTTCCCCATTGCAGCCCATCATTGTAGAAGAACCATTACAACAATGGGGCTTAGATTTAATTAGTGATATCTTCCTACACTCATTGAAGTAGCACCATTATATTCTCACTACTACAGATTACTTCACGTGATGGACAGAAGTAGTTCCCCTCAAGCAAGTGAATGATGAGGAAGTTATCAATTTCCTCAAGCAGAATATTATTACTAGGTTCGGTGTTCCGACTTCACTTGTTTTTTATAATGAAATTTAATTTTTCATCGCTAAAAATTTATGATTTTGCATTGGAAAATGGAATCATATTGAAACATTCATCTAATTACTACCCACAGGGAAACAATCTTATTGATTCAACCAATAATAACCCTATCTACAACATTAAAAATATTTTCTTCTCTAAACAAATGAATTGGCACACTACTTTGGTGAATTCCCTATGGGTTGACCGTGTCATGCCTAAACCTTCTTTAAATAGTTCTCCTTACTTCTTATTGTATGGAAAATAAGTCATCCTACCTTAGAACATTTACCTGCCTTCCCTTCAACTTTCACAAGATTCTCAGGGTAAGCCTTGTCTCTTAGTTCAAAGTAGGATATATACACATCCTAAGTTGCAAGAAGAAAGAAAGGAATAAAAATAAAAAATTTCTCTTATCTAGAGTCATATCAAGAAATGGTTTGGTAAGTATGCGACGAAAAAGAAATTCAGTGTGGGTGACTTGGTATTGAAGTGGGGAAAATATCACTAAGAGAATGGGGAGCACACTAAGTTACAATCCCTATGGATCGGATCATTTTTTGTTCATGAGAAGCTTGGCCATCACACTTATCGGCTCCAATATTTGGAAGGGAAGACTAACTCTCTTCCTGTAAATGGCCAAGATTTGAAACAATATTTTAAATGAGAGCATAGGGTTGTGCCCTATCCTATGTACATAGTCTGTTATTTTTTTTTCATGTTTAGTCTTTTCTTTCTATTTTCTTTCATTCATGTGAATAATTTTCATGTGTAAGTGTGTTTTCTGGTTCCAATGCATGTGGAAAAATTGAAAATATTCTTATGACACTGCAATAATTAGCTAACCTCTATTCCTTCTTCTTCATCTTGGTTACACCTTTTGGTAAATGATGCTCTAATGGAAAATATGATCCTTGCGTAAGGAAAAATTTGTGTCAAACCATGATATCCATGTCTATTCTGGAAACCTCATGCCTACACTCGATTATGTATGTTTCGGTGTTTTCCATGATGATCTGATCAAGTAGAGAAGGGAAAGGGGAAAATATAAACAATAAAAACAATATCATAGGTTTAATATATGCTTATTTTAAGAAACAACCCCTTCTGCTCTCAATAAGTCGGGATCCCTCTTCTACCCTAGGAAATGAATAAGTGTTGATGCATAGTCTTATATAAAATAAATAAGTAAAGGGTGAAATAAGATAAAGGTTTCATGTGCATTAAGGTGAAGCAAGAAACTCTGCAAGGGTATTATCCAAGCTCAGTGGTAGTGGATAAATTTTTTTTTTTAAGTGACTATGTCGGGGGTACTTTCCAAGCCTACTGGCAGTGAAGCAACACTAGAGATGAAAAACTATACTCTGAAAATCTAAATCTCATGAATAACATTACCATTCTCCTAATTCAAAACATTGTGATATGGTTTCCCTTAATGATTATGTTTAATCGAGAAAGGATGAAGAGGACTATGTTTACACATGGGGCAAGTTGGGAAACCAGAGTAATCTAAATGATGAATAAATAATCCTTAAGGAACTGCATCCTGAAAAAAATATTTGACCAAGGAATAGAAGCTAGAATTCAACCAGTGTGTCACCAAGTGTTGTCGTTGCTACAACACGCTCCAAAATTTTGGCCAACATCCAAATTTTAGAGCCTACTTCAACCTTGAATGTTGTCTTCGCAAGTAATAAGAGTTATCACATATGTTTTCTCTAAGTGTTCTTGTCCCTGTTTACAAGAAAATCAAATTGTCATATGTTAGCATGGAAAGCACCGCACATCACACATATGTAGTTTTTATTTGTTTCAAGGGGTAACCTTGTGTTAATAATTCATTCTTATCATGTATCCATGTATCGCACTCATTCAAAAAATTTCAAGCATTGTCACACAAGTGTCGTCACTATCATTGCAAAGTGTATATTTAGTGTCACACTTTGGGAAATTTGTAGAAATGTGATATCATTGAGGGAAGTGTGTTGTTCATGTATTTTGAGTGATCAATGTTGTGTTGTCAACTATTCTAAGTGTGAGATCATGCTTAACTTTTATCATTGTTCACTTTGGCCTCACTGACCCCACACTTAGCCAAATCTGAAAAATTTCCTTCTTGAGCATGTGTAGTCTTAATGCTCGGCCTCAACCCTTGAGCTCCATAACTATGCATCCACTACCTCTATTCACCCTCTTCTATGCACTACATAGTCTCAAAAATCTAGCCTCGGCCTTGATATCTTGAACTGCGCAATCCCTTGCCCTCGGTCCCTCCAGAACTGCACAGTGGACAACCTCAAACCTCAAGCCTTTAGTCCAACCCCTTGAGCCCCTCAACTATGTAGATGTCTAGCCTTGGCCTCCCTGAATTTCACATTGCGCAGTCTCAAGCCTTAGTCCTGGCCCCTGACCTCCTTAGCTGCAAAATTTTGCAATCTTTGAGCTTGTCTCCCAACCTATCACTCAGTTTTAAATAAGTTAATGGTTGTTATAAATCATGTTATACTAGGGATTTATTGGACTGATGTTGTATTTTCATGAGTGGATTTCAGTTGCAGGTATTCAATCATGTTATGACAGGATGATGATGAAGGAGATGAAGAAGGAGACCCTACTAAAAGACACCTTTGTAGCTACAAAGACAAGTTGATAAATTAATAAAGTAAAAGGGACACCAGATTGCAATAATAGTTAGAGATCAAGATAACATTGGAGACTCCCTCTCCTCGAGCCTTATGTAGGAGGAAGAAGAAGAGCATGTTGCATATTTGAAGAAGACACAAAGAAAGTAGCAACAAGGAATGGCTTGACATTTTCATATCATCATGCAATGCACATCATCAATGTCATGTCATGTCTTTCCACGAGTCATCATTTTCCACATAATTCTTGGATTACATAAATTCAATATTGGAGAAATGTAATGAAATGTGGAAGTCCAAGAGTCATCCATAGAATGTGAAAATTCATGATGGATTAAAAGATTCATAAAGAAGTCAAACAATCATAAGGGTAGTCCAAGAGTCACAAGGGATGTGAATGGTCGCCCCATTTGTTATATATACACCCTCATAGTCCATGCAAAATATTTTTCACCTTGGCTCTTCCTACAAGGCATTAGAGAGGAAAATATTTATGTTGGAGGAGCAAGTGGTTGCTCTAACTCTCCACTATTGGGGCTAGTGGTGTTCATTGTATTGATGTATCTTGGAACTTTTGCTTAATTTTGAAGCTCGTTGATCCAACACACTATCATGCGTATGTAGTAAATATTGTAAGATTATTCCTTGAATTTTTGTGATGTATGTTGTTTTCATTTTTACTAAGGAAATTTAACTATTTAGGTAGCTTTGGTTCTTATCTTATTGAAGGTGTGTTTTATGTGTTTTAATAATCATTGCTTCTATGTGAAATATTTCACTAGTTGTCTAATGATTCATTTATATGTATGTGTGTGTGTGTGTGTCTTTACTAGATTAGTACTATTACTTTTATTTTAAAGGCTCACTTTTCCTCTCCCTTTCGGTAGAAGAACCTTGATACATTTTGTAGTTGAACATTCCACAAGGAATACTCACTTGTTCATCTGAAATTACTTGTGCATTACTCTCTCGTGCTAAACATTGTAGCCCAAGGTAAATCTCTAAGAATATATGGCAGTCGGGCCTTATTTATGGAAGGGCTCCCACACCAAATAATGATAAGCCTAATTGTTACTTTTCATCGGGGAGACCCACTTGCATGTTGGTGGTATCTAGCACCATTAATAGGACAAAAAAACCTATCAAATGGAAACACTTGATGGATATTTCCTTGGGAACCCTATCAATGGTGAATTCCTGAAGAAATTATTCACTTGAACACTACATGATTATTTTCATGACAATATATATATACCAAAAAAAAAAATCCATCTCCTTTAATTTTAGAAATATTACCTCTCGGCATTTGTTTTTCGACAAGTATTACAAATTCAATTTCCAATAAACTCATAAGAAGAGACAGATGTTACCCTCAAGAAGACTCTACAACCCAATGATAGAAGGAACTAGACTTGCAAGTTCTCAACAGACCACGGGGGCCTGTGAAATTTGGGGGCTAGGAGGCACAAGGACCATATATTTGGTCCAATCGAGCTTAAAGGAAAAATTCTTGAAGTTCAACCCCTAGATGTTGTCATTCATGGGTGCCCGTTGTTGAAAAGTGTAACTAGGTTCGGTCTTCATAATGACTTGTAATTATGGTTTTATGTAATGAAGAGACAAAGATAATAAAATGTATTTTTTAATGCTTGCCTCATGGGTTTCATGAGCAAAGAGTTTTTATTATAGGTCAAAGACTTCTTCTTGATGTCTTTAGGATTTTGTTGTCTTTTCATAAATATGATTTAGATTCATGTATGTGAAGTGATGTTACACTTGTAAAGGGACAAATTATTGATGTAATTGTATGCTCCAAGAACTTGGCAACTAGCCTTTTTAAGTTGACTTAGAAGATTGTAATATTCCAAAATGGAAAAGACATGAATATAGAACATCTACAGCATTCCAAATAAAGCAAAACATGAATATAACTAAAATCTAGAAAATTTTGGAAATATACGGCAACTAAAAATTACATCAAGACATTATAACTATCAGAAAAAAAAATGATTCATATCATTATAAACAACATCAAATATAAAGTACACAATGCTCCCAAAAATATGCACTCAAACCAACAAGAAGTGGCTGAAATACACTAATGAAAACTAGCACTGGAAATGTTGTGCTGCTATTACTGCTGCTGATGGAAATTGTTGCTACTTTGAAGAAGAACATTGTGTGGGAGGCTGCTGGAGTGCTCATAAAGAGCCAGGATTTTAACCATAGACTCTACTCAAAAAACTCAGAAAACCCCAGAAATCATTTGGCCAGATTTTAACTTTGGATTTTCGACCCTTTTTGGGTTGCCAACTACACCCCTGCTGGTTGACTTACGCACTCCTCCTGGGTAAATGAAAATATGGGGTTGAACTGGTGATATAACTACTGCAATAGAACCCAATCATCTCAATACATCAAGGGTTGATCCCTTCTCTATATTTTAAAGCTAGAAACTTGAGATCTAGCTCCTCCTTCCTCTGCGCAAGTTGCAACTGCAAAGTGCACAACTGCTGGAATGGAATGTACTGTCAAGGAGGCTAAAGTTGTATCCCGCTACTAGATGATGAAATATAGCTCACATATGATATAAATAATCTCACCAAAGTGAGGCAGATACCCCTCACAATATTCCAAGCTGAAATACTTGGAACTTCCTTCCTCCCTTAAATATGCGTGACTGGACTGCGCAATTCTTGAAGGAACTACTACTGCATGGAGGTGTAATATGATGGACTGATTCCGGATATCACAATGCTACTCCTGGAAGACTGAAATGGAAGTGAAAGTTGAAAGGATGAACCCTCCACCGATTTCCTAGATGAAATGCTAGAAACTACCTTCCTCCTCTCAAACCTTAAGACAGGAACACGTAATTCCTGAAGTTGTATATGCAGAAGAGAGGGTTTGAATGTGGCACCAATGTCGGATGATGAATAGTTGCTAAAAATAACCTTCCCAGAGTAGGCACTCGAATTTCCCCGTGGGTAAGGGTGGGATTCCTGCTCGAGAACACCAGTTTGCTAAACAGCATATCAGAATTAGCTAAATAGCTGAAGCATGCAAAGAAATGTCAAACGACAATAAAATATCAAATTCCAAAATGATTTTATTTGTTTCCCTCATCTTTCTTATATGGTTTTGAGACTTCCCTAGCCTTGGCCCACCTCATAACTACAGTGCACATGTGGCCACTAGTCTCCATGAAGACTGCAATGTCTCTCCATGATCTCCATGATATATGCAATTAATCTCCACTATCTCCACCATGTGTGCATTTAATGCACCACTTCCTCCATCACGGAATCATTAATGCTTTATGATTTTACTTTTACTCCTCCACTATCCCCATCATCTTCCTCATTATTCTCCATGATCTATGTTGGTTCTTTAGAGACAATTCCTTAGTTGTGGAAAGGAATCAATGCTTAAGACATTTTTTAAAAGTGTGTCATAGAAATAATTATATTATGAGGTCTTTATTTTATCCCTTTGGAAATTAATTCTTAAAACCTTTAATAATATGAATTAATAAAAGATTCAACAATGCCTTCAACTGTTGATATCTGAATGAAAAGGAGAATTATTGGGAAACTCAAAATAATATGTTGTAACACGGAATCTATTACTTTAAGTCTCTGAATGAATTTGTGAAGAGAGAAAAGGAGCGCATATTAAGGTTATTTAACTCTTACTTACAAATGTAATTAAGAGAATGACAACTACATTAATTCACTTCATTCAAAGAAGAAAGAACATAATATGACACAGGAAACATGAATCACAATCAACAATTGCAGGAAAATTGATGCTTCTTTCATTAATTCATCAGAAAAATAATTAAAAAATTGTATTCTTCCATAGGTCCAAAACTTGAAACCCTCTTCTTTGTTTTTCTCTTCTTAAATACATTGAAAAACAGTTTGTAACTATCAAAAACTTCTTGAAACTACCTAAACTACTTATTTCCTCTATCAACTACTTTCATTACATTCAAGGGTAATATTACAACCTCATTCTAAAAACAGAAAGAAAATACAATAATAGAAAGAAATATCATGATGTCTTGTGAATGTCTTTCATTGTTGATGTGCTTCCCTTTGTTGTTGATGTTGTTCCTTTCACTGTTGACGTGGAATTCACTGCTGATGTGGTCTTCTGAATATCATCTGCAATTGATGCATCTTCAAGAATATTGGTCATCCATCTTCTGCATTTCTTCCAGAGTTCAACATTTGTTCTTGGAGCATTAATTAGCTTATGATACTCCAATCTAAAATAAGTCATTCTAGTGTAAGTAGGATTGTCCACAAATAGTGTCTTGACCATCCATAACAATTGAAAATCTTTACGTAGGAAATTGATAATTTTTCTCCCCTTTAACACTACAATTTTATCATAAGTATTATCAACTTTTCCTTTTTCATCCACCAACATAGTTTCATAGGTTTCCCATGATAATAATTTACCCTGCAGGTCCCAGCAAGATGGAAATCTAGCCCCGGTTCTTTTATCAAATAAAGTGTTAAAAATCTCTACAGTGTGCTTGATCTTTGTCAACCTCTTTTCTGTTGACTTCTTGTGTGCATTCTTTATTATCACCTTGTTAATTTCAAGAACACATAATTTTCTATATTTTATTTCATGTTCATTCAATTCTTGATCTGAATTGGAGTTGATAAAATCTATTAACTTCTTAGCCCAGATGGCTCATTCATGCATTTTATGTTTGTCAGCTAGTATAATCTCTTCAAGATCTCTGATTATACTTTTCTCTTCTGAAATAAGTACTAGAGACTCTCAGATTGTTTTCATTACTCCTATAATCTCATTCCAAAATATATTTTTAGCTTCAATCAGGGACATGTTCCCCTTCAGCTTCTCCTTGAGATACTTGACTTCTTCACAGGGTGACTAGTAATATGTTCTGTATTTGTCTGCAGTGTCTTTTGATATTACAATTTCATTATCTTTTGCCCTTATAACCTTCATAGTTGTATCAAGATCACTTTGAGCTTTCTTCCTATCAATCTCTGCCATATTTAATTCAGTACTCAACTATGACATCTTAGATGTTGGGTCATTAGTTTCAGCTGATAAAACTATTGTGCAGACATGAGAGTCAATCTGCCCTTGTAGCCTGGTTACTGCTTCTTTCAATTTGGTAACCTCTTCATATTTCTATAACACTTGATGTAAAAGCTTCTCTTTTTCAGACTCCACTTCTGCTACCTCAGCTGCCATTGGGTGTTCTCCAATAGGAAGTTTTAGCTTATTTCTAAGTACATTTACTTTTGTTTCTGCACTCTGCAATAACTTCTGCATAGTTGATATGTCAGTGGGGTCTACTCCAATTTTGATAATGATATTCTTTAATTCTTCATTTTGAGTGGAGAGAGATCTAGAATTAGCTTTCTCCAACTTCATATGCTTGATCACCTTTCCGAGCATGCTTTTAGCTTTACTTGCAGCTGCACTAGTTTTATTCAAATCATTAGCAATCAATAAACCAGTTTGCATATGTAAATTGATTTTGTCGGGTAAGGGAATCTTCCTGGCATCAACAGTCAAATTAATAGTATTGAAATTTCTTGATGACCCTACTGTAATTTTAGATGGGTGTGAAAAAGCAATCTTCAGCTGCTCCTTTTCTAAATCCATAGCAATTAACAACCTAGTCTGAACAGGGGTGATTTGAGACTCAGCTTGAGCCTCCATGCTTTCCCTTATCCTTTTATTCTTCTCACCAATTTTGGCAAAAACTTGTTTAATTAATGGCACCTGCTCATGAACAGCTCTGTGTCTGGATGGTGAAGCTGGTGTATTCTATATTTCTCCCAATTGAATTGAAAAACTAGGTTGTGCATATGGTACTTCTCCACTCAGCTTGGCCCTCTTCTCAGCTCCTTGATCCTATATATCATCGTTCTTTTCTCTATCTCTTTTATTTCCCTTTTCAGAGATAGTAGGAGTTTCAATGCTAGTGCTATCATTCCCTACAAAACCCCTATTAGCCAATTTTTCAATTTATGGCTAGCTCTCATGAGTATAGGCAGAATAACCATTTTCAACCCTTCTTTTAGAAATCACCTGATGTGGGTCATAAGCCCACTTTTCACCCAACAATAAATGCATGTCTTCTAGCCTTTAACTTGCTTCTTTTGCAGCTTGCCTCATATTCACAATGAAAGGGCCAACAGTCATGGGCAACTTAAATAGATGTCCTTTCTTCATTGGCACAAAGTGAATATGATCAATATTTAAACTCTTCCTAATAAATGCTAAGGCAAAAATCCTCATGGGAACAAAGGTAGGCAGTCTATAAGGCTCAACCCCAGCCCCATACAACCTAATCTTTGAATAGTCTTCAAAAATAAACCTATCCCCATACCTACAATTACTAATGAGCTAAAGGAATTCCTGGGCTTTAGGCAGAAAACATGGGGGAGTAGTCCCATTCAAAATTTTATAATCAATTGGTAAATAGTAAGCAACAAAATCAAAAACCCCCCATAATTAGGTTCATTCCTTACCAGGTCATTCCAAAACACTATTGATTGCTTTCTCTTACTTGAATCCATAATATTCAACCCCAAATTCAAAAATTCCTTTGCATTTTGATACATGAACAGAAATGTAACAACTGAAGAAAATTTGAAAGAACCTGTTAAAGTTAAGCTCATAAATTGATAATTGATATTCTCTTGCCAAAATGATTGGATATATACCACTACTTCAGGCTTCATCATCAAATAAAACAATCCAGTACTGATTTGTCAATCTAAGAAGCATCTTCCTTCCCAATCATTTTTTATAAAAATTACAATATAGGTTTAGTTTCTGGATCAAAAATTTCCAAAGAGAATACCTTTTCATCTGAAGAAAACTTCCCTGCTTGTGGCTTCAGGAAGAAAATAATCTGTGTATTCTTGCCCTACAAGATTTTCATAATGAGCTATTAAAAACTCTTCAGTGAAACTCAAATAGGACTCTGACTCAGGGTAGAAAAAGGCTTGACGAATTAACAAAGATGACAACTAGAATACACTTTCCCCAAAATGGTTCATGACAAAAAATTTGCCAGGGTATAAAGCTTATGCTAAATAGCAAATGAATTCAAGGACAAGATGGGTTCTTGGGACACATGCAGACAATACTCCAAACTTGACCATGGCTATAAAGATAGGGGAATTATGTTGGTTGAGGATAACCTGCTGATACAGAGATAAGTGTTCAATTTTGCACCTGGTGTTGAAGATATATTGCTCTATGTCCATGAGGGGAATGTGACTTGACGAGCCAGATAGAGAAGACTTGGCCATGTTAACACTCGTGATGATGACTAGTTTGACTCTAAATGGAGGAGAAGGGTGACGAGGATGACTAAGACAATTTGAATAGAAGTGAACAAGTGAAAAAGAACAGTTTTAACTTGGTATTTATAGGCACAACGGGAAAATTAGGGGAAAACAGTCATTAACTACTTGAAAAAACATGTACGGGACTGACACAGATAGTGAGTTGGCTAAGTGAGCTGGCTCGCTTGCTAACGTCATATCTTGGCTGCTTACATCACCGCGGGCATCAGCATTATGCTACCACAGTGATCGACGATCATGGGCCGTTGATTTGAGTCAATGGGCCTACATCACAATCAACTGTGGGGGCACCCCGCAAATTAACAATCAGGATATTTGTGCCCGCGGGATCCTCCCAATCCACCTTCGTCAGTTGTCATCTCATCTTCGTCCGACAACTTGCATACTCTTTAAAATTGTGGTCGGACCCACCTTTCACATGCTCTGAAACAAACATTAATGTTTCGCATATAAATTTTCAATAGATCTTAGCATATGAAATATTATTTCATTTTTTCTTTTTTACAATACTATATATTTTTTATATTTTTGAGAATCTGATTGGAAAATTAAAAAGAAATGTGAAATGAACCATAACATCTGGCTCGACTTGGGGATAGTGATTTTTCCCACGAAATCACTAATACCATAGATTAGTGCCTTCACCTCGGGCATGGAGTCAAAAATTACTTTGGTGATTTATGAACAATGAGAAATCCAGTATTTACAATGGTGGAATTCTTTGCTCTTAATGCTGAAAATAGTGCTTCAAATATTTCCCATTCACAGGCAGTTGCAGAGATTCTCCATCTACATTTTCTAGGATAAAAGTATTATTTGATCTAGCTTCAGTGATTCTATAAGGTCCATACCATAGAGGATCAAATTTACCATGCTTTCCCTTATCCTCTCTTCTGGTATCCCATCTTAGTACAAAGTCTCTTGCTTGAAAGATAATTTCCTTTGTTTTCCTAACAAAAATGGTGTTCATCTTTGTCTGATAAGTAATTAAGTTGTCTATACTTTATCTCTATTTTCACTTAAATCAATTACTTTATTTATCCTTCTAACCAGAGAATTGGGTTTTTCTTGAGCTTCCTGAATAAAATCAATCATGGGTTTGGCCAATTGACTAGGAAACAATGCCTGTGTTCCATATACCAACTCAAAAGGAGATTTTCCAGTGGACCTTCTAGTAGTAACTTGGACTGCCCAAACAGAAAACTTGAGTTTTGAATCCCAATATTTTTTCTATTTTTAGTGATTCTTTTCTTTAGAATTATAACCAAGGTTTTGTTAGAGGACTCTGCCAATCCATTCCCTTTTGGATGGTAGGTTGTAGGATGAGACAAAATCACATTGTAATTTTGACAGAAATCAATGAATCGAGCAGAATTGAATACATGAGCATTATCTGTCACAAAATTGACTGGAAAACCAAACCTGCTAAAAATATTCTCCTCCAGGGACTTCATCACCACTTGGTCATTTGCTTTCTTGGTGGGTATTGCTTCAACCCACTTTGTGAAGTAGTCAGTGGAAGTTAAAATCCACTTGAACTATCCACTAGATGGTGGATTGATCTCTCCAATAAAGTCCAGTCCCCACTATCTAAAAGGTTATTCTATGAATACTGGAATTAGAGGCAGAGGAGCAAGTCTCTTCTTTTGTTATGAATATTTTATTAATTATTAGTTAGATATAGTTATATTAGGTTTTATTAACTGAAAGGGCATGATCAAAGATCATGCCTCTTCACCAAGGGACACCTTGAGGCTATATTTAGAGCCCAGGCGATCCCTCATTGTAATCATCTCATCTTTCATCATTAATAATATATATTTATCAAGTTTTACCAGAGTTTTTACACTCCATTGGTATCGGAGCCATCGCTCTTTGGATCTGTGTGATCACCCAGGAATTGCAATTCCAGAATTGCAGATTTTTTAAATCAGATTTTTTCAAGATCGTGTACTGAAGAAAGCCGAGAAGGACATTGAGTTATCGTTTTGGGCATTATATTCCACTACAGTGATACGGATTAGTGGAACAGTCACCATATTAAGGGCTCGGACCTGTGACAGGTGTAAGTGCAGCCTCAGTAACTCGGATCTGTGGATAAGAACAGCTCGGACAGCTACCTAAGCACGGTTGCTCGGACCTGTGGTCATATGCCTTTAACCATTGACCTTCAATCATAGACCTCGGACCTGTTTCTTTATTGCAGAACCACAGACCTGCAGTTCTGAAACTTTGGACCTGTAACATCTCTGCAATTTCGGAAGACTGCTACTAGTACAGTAGCTCGGTTTGCTAAAGATTACAGTTCAGAATTCTTGACAGTCACGTCTCCCCCGTGGCCGGTTGGTGACAGAAAAAAGCGATTGTTATAATTCTAAACGCCAAGATCTGCAGTTCTTCTGTCACACCACCATACGTTATTAAACAATGATTCAATACGGCGTAAAAAAATACGACACATCGTTTTAAAAACAGTGGTCATACGTTATTAAACAGTGATTCAATATGGAATTAAAAAAATACGATACGGCACTAAACAGTTACTCAATACGGCGTAAAAAAATACGACACATCGTTTTAAAAACAGTGGTGTGGCTCGTGTTTTATAAATCTAAACGGTTGGTAAGCGGTTTGTAAAAATCTAAACGGTGTGTTAATCGGAACGATAATTTTTTTTAATTATATAAAATATATATTATATAGTTAAATTAATAATTATATATATATATATATATATATATATATATATATATTGTAATTATATAACTCATTTATATATATAATTATCATTTAACAATTATATATATAACAATTATATAATTAAATTGTATATATTATATAATTTTTAATTAAAAATTATATATATATATAAATTATATAGTTTTAAAGAAATTATTAATTAATTAATTAATCAAATATTAATTAATTAATTAATTTAAAAAAAAAAAAAAAATTAATTAATTAAATATTAATTAATTAATTTTAAAAGAAAAAAAGAGGATAGAAACTAGCAGAAAGATATTCCCCACCTCATACACGCTCGATGTCTTCGTCAATGTCGATGGCGGAATTCCAGAAGAAATTAGGAGATCTTGAGAAGCAAATCACTAACAATTCCGAAGAATTCGGAAAAAGATTAATCAATCTGGAAGGTACAGTTTCAGGGCACTCCAACGACATAAAAAAAATCCATGATACAACAAATCGCATAGAAAGACAAATGTGGCTAAATCATCACGAGACCACAGAAGCAATGAACAAGCAGAACAAAACAATGAACAATATGACAGAACTCTTCAACAAGCTAAATGATAAAATAGATAAGTTGGGCCAGACACAATCCCCAACATCTCCTAACAGGGAACCAAATCAACAAAACAGTACCGCAGATTCAGGGAACTCGGGAGAGCATCAGGAAAAAACCGATTCCCCACATCATCAAGAAGATAGTAATGCAGATTTTCAAAACAAGCAGCTCTGGAATGCATTCGCTAATCAATATCCCCTTCTTGTTCCACCATTAGCATATTAGCGCAAAGCCAAGATCGATCTACCCAAATTTGATGGTAATGAAAAAAAATAGCGTTGCATGGCTTAATAAGGCAGAAGAATATTTTGAAATTTATGACATTACTAGTGATGATGAAAAAATTAAACATGCTTCCATGAAAATGGAAGGAGAAGCATATAATTGGTATATGTGGTGGAAAAAGATGACGCTCGCTATCAGTTGGAGGAAATTTAAAGATGCATTCTTCAAAAGGTTTCAAGGCATAAAAGAAGAAAAGTTCTTTTCAACGTTTATCAAATTACGCCAAAAAGGAGATGTGGATGAGTACACGCGAGAATGGGAGACTTTGGCAACACGAGTACCCGGATTTTCGGAATCTCGTCTAATCCAGTCTTACATCTCAGGACTTAAAGTCCACATACAAGAAGAGCTAGAACTACATGAAATCACGTATGTAGAAGTAGCAAGGCAAAAAGCAAAAGCTGCTGAAAAGAAATTGGAAAGATTATCAAAACCAGAAAAAGTATATTCGAGACGACGGTTTCCTCAATCTGAAAATGTAGTTGACACAACATATGTCCCTGTCCATCCTCGTGAAGACGAAAAATCTAGTCTGGAAAAATAAAGAATACGAGAGGGCAAGTGCAAACGTTGCGGTGAAAACTGGGACCCTAAGCACAGATGTGCTAATGGAAAAGCAAAAAATATATACAGCTGTGAAGCAACTAACGACACTAACAGTACTGATTCGTGTATAGAAGGATTAGAAGACAATTTAGAGTTCTCTCCAGAAGTGGAGGGCGAAACTATTCCGCAAGTGTCTTTATCAGCTATGACAGGCATATTACAACCTCAAACCCTAAGGTTAAGAGGACATATTAAGAACAACAATGTAATGGTTCTAATAGACACAGGCAGCACGCACAATTTTCTAGATTCCACCATGACCAAAAGACTCAAACCTCTTCGCTTTTCCCATGCCTAATATGAAGGTAATGGTGGCCGATGGTAAGAAGATTGAACAAGTAGGAAAATGCCATAAAGTCAAATTGCAGATTAAAGACTTTCATTTAGAATCTCCGTTCTACACCGTTCCATTACGAGGAGTAGATCTGGTCTTAGGAATTCAATGGCTACGAACTCTAGGTACTTATTCTGCCAACCATCAGAAGCAGTTTATAAGTTTTAAGTGGAAAGGGCAGAAATACAAGTTGTATGGATTCCAAAACCCAGGAAATCAAGTCGTATCTACAGTGCAATGTCAGCAGTTAGAAATGTTATCTTCAAAAGGGAGCCATGAAGAGTCTCCAGAAATCAAGACAGGATCCGACTCTGTCGATATCAGATATTTTCACTATCCAGATCAACAACAAACTGAACTCGAGAATATGCTCCATGACCTTTTTAAAATATGGGAACCAAGAGCTCGCCGTTCGCGGAAACCAGACATTCGTCAACCATTGTCCATCATTACGTATGCTTTGAGGACAAAGCATCTTAAGAGAGGGGCAATGTTATGAATATTTTATTAATTATTAGTTAGATATAGTTATATTAGGTTTTATTAACTGAAAGGGCATGATCAAAGATCATGCCTCTTCGCCAAAGGACACCTTGAGGCTATATTTAAAGCCCAGGCGATCCCTCATTGTAATCATCTCATCTTTCATCATTAATAATATATATTTATCAAGTTTTACCAGAGTTTTTACACTCCATCTTTTCAGCAAAAAAATTGACATTTCAGACAACTTTTGATGAGTTTGAACACATCTGCAAACAATGTAGGCCAATAGAACCCTGATTTTAGGATCTTATGTTCTGTGACCTTCCAACTGTAATGTCCCCCACACATAATTTAATGGTATTCTTTGGTAACTTCAATGGACTCTCCTTCAGTTAAGCATAGTAATAAGACACCAACAGGATCTTTCCAGTATAGTTTTGCTTCTGCTATGACATATGGTTGAGACTTAAGCTTGAGAGCTCTGTATTTTTTTCTATTCATCGATGTTGGACAAGAAAAGAAACACAGATAGTGAACAATATCTTTGTGCCAATATGAACACAAATATTTGTACTGAATACCTGGTTTGGGCTTATTTTGACCTTCTTCATTGACAGCTTCATCCACTGGTGCTAACAGATTGATTCCCAATGCTTGAAAATGTGTTTCTGCTAACAAATTTTCCAAACCTTGCCCTTTGATTAATTTGGTAGGTTTAATGTTCAGATCATACTCCTGAATTTTTTCTATCCATTTCCCTCTCTTCCCCTCTGTTAGAGTCGGTCTTTACATCCCTCCATCAGAGATCATTTCTCTTTTTTCATTTCATTTTCAGGTGTCTCATTCCGCTCATTCATCTGCATTTCGTTAGGGGCATGCCATTATCTGACAGAAGGGTCTCTTCACTCGTTTCCCTCATGTTTGTACCTGCTAGGTTGGTCGAAATTTATCAAAATTCATTAAAGTTGATTTCAGTCATTTTCAGTCATAAATGGTCTTGTGGTCAAAAAAGGAGTCTTTCAGTCATTAGGTCTAGGGTTTAGTCTTCATAGTGTCCAATAACGCCAGCAGGCCGGAGGGAGGTTCTAAATAAGTTTTCATTTCAAAAAATTTCATCGTCATATTGCTGGACTATGACTCTTCTTCAAAACTCTGTTTTGAAGAAAATCGTCATTTTTTCCTTTGTAATAAATGCTATGTATACTTTCAAAAAATTTCAGTTGTCAGATTCTTCAAGGCACTACCCTGGTCACCTTGCCGAATCCAATGCCATTCATCCCTACAAAATTTGACAAAGAGTTTCATCATTCAGTCAAAAAATCAAAGTGGAAAGCAAAACAGAGTTAAGTGAAAAGTGCCAAAGTCTGCGAAATTGCAAAGGCGGGTTGTTTCAAAAGGAAAATCAAGGTCCATGATATATAAGAAATTTTAGTGTTTAAACAATCCATTTACACGTCAAAGTTATCAAAGAAGCCGAAAAAATCGTGGAGGAAGCAAAAGTCAGTGTGAAAAGTCGAGACTGTGTGTTGGAGTGTTGCGCGGCATGTTGGGCTGGTGCGCGGCGCACATGGCCTGCGCGGCGCATAGAGCCACTCTTCACAGTGTAAAATTGCACTGGTGCGGTGCATACAGCCTACGCAGCGCGTTGGGCTGTTGCATGGCGCACAGAGCCAGAACTCAAAATTTTGCATTTGCGTCAAAAATCTTGAAACGAATTGGTCCTTCTTGCTCCAAAGAGGTCATATGATTTTCTATTGCCTATTAAACTCGTGTTTGGAGTGGATTATATGATTTATTGTGATTTTGAATACATAAAAGACAAAATATAGAAATGCCTCCTTTGGGTTTTAAAATTGGTGTTTTAAGAAACAACTTTGGTGCCAAACCCTTTTCATTTCTCATCTCATGTTCCCTTTCCTCTCTGTTATTTCATTACTACAATCCATTCCCCTACATTCCTAAAATCACTTATTCCCAAAGCCACTCACATCACTTATTCCCATTTGTCCTTATCCCTCAATCCTTTCATGCCCCATCATTATCTCTTTCCTCATGTCGCTTATAAAATTCCCAAAATCCCAAAAATTCAAGTAGTTGTCCCATTGTCTCTACCTTGTCAAATCAGAAGTTTTAAAAGGGCAAATTACCACTTGACAAGACCCCACTATCCACACTGCCTTATCTCCACAGTCCCCTCCCTTTGGCACACATTTGGCATTTGGAGACAAAGACACCAAGCCCTCATTTTTCATTTTCAACAAATCAAACATAAACTTGTCATACACATTGCAAAACCATGACGGACACCGACACATCCTATGAACAAGACAGTGATTCCGCCACTGAACTGCATGCACCAGGAGGACACTGAAACGGTGAAAAAGGCCTGATCCATTCCAAATCTTGGCTGAAGCTTCTTTGGCTAAGCATGGCACATGATGGGGGACCTTCACTCCAAGTTTTAGCAAATTTGGAGTAAATTTTGTCATTTATGAAATTTTGGTTGCAAAACAGGTTTTTCTGCCCGACGCGTCGCGCCACTTGGTGCGCGCTTACGTTTGAGAGATATTCTGGAGAAAAACTTGACATTTTTGGATTTTTTATGAAAATTTATGCATGATCAAGAATGGCCGAGAGATTTCATCAAGTTTTGGGTGGTTTAAAGGGTCAAAAACACCTTGAAAATGGCCTTTCTGCCACCTTATGCACCAGCAGGAACCAGTCTTGGGAGATTGCCGTTTTGGAGGGGCAAATGAACTCCAAATTGAAAAATTCCACTTGGGTTGGATAGCAGACAGATAGGGCTTTCCAACGAGATATCATGAGCTTAATTTGGACTTCAGGAAGTGCCCAAAAAACAGGCTCAAAGTGGCACGGCGCATTGAGTTTTATGGCGCGGCGCATAGAGGATTTTGGTCCAATTTTTACTTTTCAGCTCAGAAATTCGGCCAGTTTGACTAGTTTCACTTCTTGATGTAATTATTGATCTATCTTGATGTAATTTTGTGGCTATGATGTAATTTTGGCTCATATTTACTTGTTCTAGAGGATTCATTCACTAAAAATCAAAAATTAAGTAAATGGATCAGTTTCCTAGCATATAGAGGCAAGTTGTTTGGCTGCCTAGATTTCAGTTCCATGTTTAGAATTGGTTGAAACAACTCCTAGAAGGATGAGCTCAACCCCTAGAGGCATGGGAAGGGGTTAGGATGGTCTATATATTGTATTTTCTGAGACATTTTCAGGGTTGGACTTTTGGGAATAGTTTGGCACTTCATTGTACATAAATTTCTGCATTTTTGGCAAAGGAAAGACCAGGGTTTTGTAGCACTTGTTGCGATCCTTGTGGCTCTGAGTTTTGATGATGTTTTTCTTCATGTATATGTAAGTTTCATTAATTTTATATTTATGCCATTTCCCTTCTCTTTGTTTCTGAATTAAACAAATGAGTAACTAAGGTAGAATTCATTAGTTTGATGGTGCTCTGCCTTAAACTTTTGTTTAGTTTTATATGTTTTCGTCAGTTTGAAGAGGATCCTTGCACCCTCTTTCCCTCTTCAACTCCTCAGCAGTATTTTCCATCCATTCATTGAATCTAAGACATCAAAGCCATTTCCTTCCCTGCCCCAACTTGAACTCTGCAAGAAATTGGCCTCATCCCCAAGCCCAAAATTGCCTTTCCCTTTTTTCCAACAAAAAACCCCTAAAAATCATTCCCAACTCCTTGATTAATATACCTAGCCTAAAATTAGCGCTTATTTCAGTCATCTCAAGCCTTATTGATACATTTTTACTGAGATTGACCCGGAGAGAGCCCTCTCTTGTTCTAGTAGGGCTAGCTACCAGACTGAGCGTGGTTTGGTGTTACCCTGAATCCCGCCTTCCTTCAGCCTGAGGTGGATTTGGGCAATAACACCCTCCACATCACTTTGAACTAGCACATCTTTAACAGCAGCGTTGGGGACATATGCAATTATTTAAGACTGTAATAGATAAGTTCTGAAGGATTTGAGTGCTTTAACCAATGCATATACTTGTTTCTCCAAATTGTTATATTTGAGCTCAGCATCTCTGAGAACTTTGTTGAAGAATGCCACTAGTTGTTCTCTATTCTCCTTGTTTTTATTTAATAACACAACATCAATAGTAGAGGGGGAAGCAAATGAAAATATCTGAAAATCCTTCTGATAATTAGGACTAATTAGAAGAGGAGCTTCTTGGAGGGCCTCCTTTATTCTGGAAAATGACTCTCTTGCTTCCTTATTCCATTGTACTTCTACCTCTTTTTTCAACATATTGGTTATGTTTCTAACAATTTCTGCATAATTTGGTACAAATATTCTCAGAAAGTTGATCTTTGCTAGAAATCTCTAAATATCTTTCTTGCTTCTAGGCAAAGGAATTTTCTGAATTGCTTCTACCCTTGCTGGATCAATATTTACCCCTTGTTTTGAAAATATGTGGCCCAATAATTTACCTTCTT
Organism: Pinus albicaulis; assembly: GCA_034641835.2. Lineage (NCBI taxonomy): Eukaryota > Viridiplantae > Streptophyta > Pinopsida > Pinales > Pinaceae > Pinus > Pinus albicaulis. Next base: position 70,538,216 of record MU968411.1, read on the forward strand.
CCAAGGAAAATAAATATTTTTTGGGGTTAAGAGACAGGCCATAATTCTTTCATTTCTCAAAATTTCTTTGTAAGTGTTCTAAGTGTTCATCATCTAAAATTGAATAAATAGTGGCATCATCCAGATATATAACCACATACTTGTCTCCAACAAACGCTATGTCCATGGCCCTTTGAAAAGTTGCACCTGCATTCATGAGTCCAAATGGCATTCTAGCATACATGAAATTACCCCATGGGGTTGTGAATGTTGTCTTTTTCTGGTCTTACTTGTCTATTTTCACCTGATTACACCTAGAAAATCCATCAACCATGGACATCCTATAAGCTCCTGTCACCTTTTGTAAAACATAATCCATTTTAGGTAAAGGATAAGTATCCTTCAGAGATTCCCTATTCAGGTTCCTAAAATCCATGCACAATCTTATCTCTCCATTTTTCTTCCTGACATGAACCAGATTAGACACCCAATCAGAAAATCTGAGAGGAACTATGATCTTTTCTTGGAGTAATTTCTTCACCTCTTTTTCAATTGGAGACAAAAATAATGGATTAATTTGTCTGATCTTTTGTCTATGTTATTTGACTCCTTCTTTCAATGGAATCTTATGTTGTATGATATCTTTGTCATATGTCTTCAGATCTTCATATGACCAGGCAAACACATCCATGTACTTATTAAAAAGATCAATGTACCTTTATTTATAATTTTTGGGAACACTTCTGAATAACTTCACTATTTTTGGTTCCTGCTGAGTTCCCAAATTAAAATCTTCCATTTCTTCCTCCTAGTGAGTTTTCTTTGAATCAACTGCACCATCATTTGGATCAAAAATCCTCTCAAGAGGAACCAAACCTTTAGGGAGTACATTATCTTTCAATTGAATAATTTTATGATCACCTATTGACTTCTTGAAGTGTCTTACATCTGCTTTCTGCTCTGTTTTTTCTTCATCCTGATCTATTTCTACATCTTCAAAATTTCCAATCATTGTCAAAAATTGATTTATTTTCTCATCATCTTCAAACACCTGCCAATGTTTCACATTGTCTGGGATGGAGGACCTGTGTCTAATCTCTATCTTATACCTTAGCCTTGTATTAATTGGAGGCTTGAAGGTGCTAGCTGCAACTGCTAATGAATTAACCAGTCTATTCTCTTCCCTTGGAATAAATTGAATGTTGAAAGCTTCAAAAAAATTCTCAATCAAGTCCCAAACTTCATTTCTATATGACCTTAATCTTGGATTTTTGTTTTTACAATTATTTTTTATTTGTCTTATTATCAATTTAGAATCACCAAAAATCGAAATACATTGAATTCCCATCTGCTTGGCAATTTGAAGGCCAAGGCCTCATACTCAGCTACATTATTTATTGAATCAAACTCCAACTTGAAATAAAAATGCATGAGGTTACCTTCTGGTGATATTAGCAAGAATCCAGCTCATGTGCCTTCCTTGGAATAGGCACCATCAAAGTAGCATTTTCAAATATTTTTTTAGTGCAACTCATTATTTACAACTGTTGAAGAGAGTTTCTTCCCTGTGTCTTCAGCAAATTTTGCATCTTCATGCGACATGAAACATGAAAGATCTTCTTTTCCTTGACTATAAATATGGGAATTACCTACATCCTTCCTGGTAGTGATTTTCATAAACCTTGCTTCTCTATACAATCTCCTTTCTTCCCCGTTAAAGACAGGAATGATAGCAAAAGTGAAATCAAACTTTAGAACACCTCCCAACTTTGCTCCCCGTGATCTTGACAGAAGCATCCCAAATCTGGTTGGAGGGTCAGTAACAACTACATCCATAACAATGCTTATTGTTGGAATTTGTGCCAAAGAAACCACCATGTCTTTAATTAACCCAGCACATTTTACCCTTTTGGAATCAAATGAATACATATCCTTGTAAGGCTTAGTGATTTTTAAATTCAATTCCTTCATGACAGATAATGGCATAATATTACGGGAATCCCCTAAATCCAGCATACACTTATGGAGAATAAAATCATGAATCAACAATGAAATATAAAACGAAGGAATAGAAGGATCTACTTCTTCTACCTGAGGACCAAAGCTGACCATTGGCTTCTCTTCTTGCAAGTTCATAGTATCACTTATATCTTGAATCTGTGAGAGATTAATAAATTCTAAAATTTCCTTTTTATAGACTGGTGTTTTAGCTAATTCTAGAAGAGGTACCTGAATCTTGACCTTCTCCAACTCCTTTTTTAAACTGAAAACCTAATTTTTCTTAACATTCTTTTCATGTTCTTATTCACTCTTTCTATAATTTGAAACCTATTCAGGTAAAGGAACAAATTTCTCCAAAATATTAGTATCAACTAATTTGTTATGGGAAGATTCACCCTGCTACACTTTTGTTCTATTTACTGAATTTACAATTTGTTGCCCCTTATCCATTTTCTTTACAGGGTCCTTTTTTTGTGGAGTTGCCATTGGAGGAGGGGTAGAATCTTGTCGTTCACCCTCACTGTCTTGCATCCTAGATCTCTTCCTTGATCTCAATTTATAATTTTTATGTAACTCAGTCTGCATAAAATCGGTGAATTGTTTACAATATTCATTCACCTCATCTTCATCAAAATATACTTCAGCCTCGACATATTCTTCTTCACAATATCCTTCTTCATCATCCTCTCTTATATACACAACAGATATTTGATCTTAAGCTTCATTTTGGTCATCTTCTGTTGATTCCCCATGTCCAGCTTCTAAATATAATGGTGCTTGAACCTAATCTTGATCCCTTTTTTCCCTTTGCAATATTTGCAGGGGTTGTTTTCTGAATTGAGGATTAAAACCTATGTTTTTTTTTCACTTGTCTTTGGGAGTTTTTACCTTCCAATTCCATATTAACTAAATTATTTGATAGATTTTCAATCACCTTAGTCATATCTTCAATTCTTTGATCTTGTGATGATTCTTATTTTACTTTCCCCTTCTCTTGGACTGGTTGTTTTTTGTTCACCTTATTAGTTGCAGTCATATTGGCTTCAATTTCTAAAGCATCTGTCTGCATATGTTCAAGAGTAGGGGATCTCCTTTCTATAAGTGTGAAATTGAAATCAGCTTCAAAATCCCTAACAAAAACTACCTTCGCTCCAAATGGAGTGGGCTTCATTTCTACAAGTAAACTATTATACAATTTATTGAATCTTTTGACAAACTCAAAAATATTCTCATTAGGTTTTCTTTTAATTGCATTGAATTCTGTTAATGAATAACCATGATCCCTTTTCTCTCCCCATATCTGAGTGAATTTATTTTCTAGCTCTTCCCATGTATTAATAGAATTATTTGGCAATCCTTTGAACCACTTTCTAGCCTTCCATCGAGAGACTGAACAAAAAGCCTCATTACAACATCAAGATGTTCCACATTCAAATTTTCGGCAAAATTACAAAACACGGGTATATGTTGATCTGTAGTTACTTCATCTTCTCCAGTGAAACAAAGAAGTAATTTAATATATTATTGAGGCATTGTATTCATTGGTTGTGGAAGATTAAGTGGGGCATATCTATTTAACAAGAAGGCTGGTGTTGCCATGTTTACACCTTGATTAACTGCTCCTTGGGTAGATGCAGTTGATGAACCTGCTGTGAAAGTGAATGGGGGTGGTGGTAAAATATATATGGTTGTAGGTTGACGAACAATGGCAGAGGAACTAACAACTGGAATTTGTTGACCTTGTGTGAAAGTGAAAGAAACTGACTCAAAAGAGTTCTTCCAATTTAGGTTCTTGAAAATGAATTGGTGTGAAAGGTGAATCGTGTTCCAAGAAAGGAAGTACTTTAGATATATTTTCGAACAAAGGATGACTAGAACTGCTGCCAGGGGCAAAGAATGTATGACTAGGTGTTGAGGGGGTTTAGGTTTCTGAACTCTTTTAGAAACCAATCTTTCAGGGTCTGATAAAGCAGGGACCTTCTGTTGTGAGGTATCTGACCTCGTGTGAGGCCTTTTGTAAGCCATAATTCTAAGTATAACAAACACAGCCAAAACTTCCTCCTCACTGAACAACCAGAGGAAATAATGTGAAAAACCCAGGGAAAACAAACTTCGACTCTTCGTCCCCGGCAACGGCGCCAAAAAATGTTGGTTCTTAAGAGGCAATTCCTTGGTTGTGGAAAGGAATCAATCCTTAAGAAATTTTTTAAAAGTGTGTCACAGAAATAATTATATTATGAGATCTTTGTTCTATCCCTTTGGAAAATAATTCTTTAAAACCCTTAATAATCTAAAGTAATAAAATATTCCACAATGCCTTTAAATGGTGATATCTGAATGAAAAGAAGAACAGTTAGGAAACTCAAAATAATATGTTGTAACACTCAATCTATTACTTTAAGTTTCAAAATGAATTTGTGAAGAGAGAAAATTTGGAGTGAAGGAGTGCATATTAAGGTTATTTAAGTCTTAATTACAAATGTAATTTAGAGACCGGCAGCTACATTACTTCACTTCATTCAAAGAAGAAAGAACACAATATGACACAGGAAATACGAATCATCGTCAACAGTTGCAGGAAACTTCATGCTTCTTTCATTAATTCATTAGAAAAATAAGTACAAAATTGTAGTCCTCCAGAGGTCCAAAACTCTGAACCCTCTTCTTCATTTTTCTCTTCTTAAATGCATTGAAAAATAGATTGTAACTATTAAAAACTTCTTGAAACTACCTAAAATACTTATTTCCTCTATTAGCTACTTTCATTACATTCAAGGGTAATATTACAACCTCGTTCTAAAAATAGAAATAAAATACAATAATAGAAAGAAATATAATGATGTCTTGTGAATGTCTTTTGTTTTTGATGTGCTTCCCTTTGTTGTTGATGTTGTTCCTTTCATTATTGACGTGGACTTCACTGCTGATGTGGTCTTCTGAATATCCTCTACAATTGATGCATCTTCGGGAAGATTGGTCATCCATCTTCTGCATTTCTTCCATAGTTCAACATTTTTCCTTGGAGCATTAATTAGCTTATGATGCTCCAATCTAAAAGCAGTGATTGTAGTGTAAGTAGGCTTGTCCACAAATAGTGTCTTGACCATCCATAAAAATTGAAAATCTTTATGCAGGAAATTGATAACTGTTGTACCCTTTAACACTGTAGTTTTCTCATGAGTATTATCAACTTTTCTTTTTGCATCCACCAACAGAGTTTCATAGGTTTCCAAGGAAAATAAGTTACCTTGCAGGTCCCAGCAAGATGGCAATCCATCCCTGGTTCTTTTATCAAATAAAGTGTTAAAATTATCTACATCTTGCTTGATCTCTGTCAACCTCTTTTCTGTTGACTTCCTGTGTGCATTCTTTATTATCACCTTGTTAATTTCAAGAACACATAATGTTCTATCTTTTATCTCATGTTCATTTAGTTCTTGATCTAACTTGGAGTTGATAAAATCTATTAACTTCTTAGCCCAGATGGCTCTGTCATGTATTTTCTATTTGTCAACTAGTACAAGCTCTTCACGATCTCTGATTATACTTTTCTCTTCTAGAATAAGTACTAAAGAATCCCAGAATGTTTTCATTACTCCTATAATCTCATTCCAAAGTATATTTTTGGCTTCAATCAGGGACATGTTCCCCTTCAGCTTCTCTTTGAGATACTTGACTTCTTCACATGCCGACTTGTAATATGTTATGTATTTTTCTAGAGGGTCTTTTGATGTTACAATTTCATTATCTTTTGACCTTATAACCTTCTTAGTTGTATCAAGATCATTTTGAACTTTCTTCCTATCAATCTCTGCCATCTTTAATTCAGTACTCAAGTGTGATATCTTAGTTGTTGGGTCATCAGTTTTAGCTAATAAAACTATTGTGCAGACATGAGAGTCAATCTGCCCCTGTAACCTGGTTACCGCTTCTTTCAATTTGGTAACCTCTTCATCTTTTTGCAACAATTTATGTAAAAGATTATCTTTTTCAAACTCCACTTCTGCTACCTCAGCTGCCATTGGGTGTTCTCCAGTAGGAAGTTTTAACTTCTTTCTAAGTACATTTATTTTTGTTTTTCCACTCTGCAATAACTTCTACATAGTTGGTCTGTCAGTGGGGTCTACTCCAATTGTGATAATAATCTTCTTTAATTCGTCATTTTGAGTGGAGAGAGCTCTAGAATTAGCTTTCTCCAGCTCCATCTGCTTGATCACCTTTCCCATCATGCTTTCATCTTTACTTGAAGCTGCACTAGTTTTAGTCAAATCATTAGCAATCAATAAACTAGTTTGCATATGTAAATTGATTTTGTTAGGTAAGGAAATCTTCTTGGCATCAACAGTCAAATTGATAGTCTTGAAATTTCTTGAATACCATACTATCATTTCATATGGGTGTGAAAAAACAATATTTAGCTGCTCCTTTTCTAAATCCATAGCAACTAACAACCTAGTCTAATCAGGGATGATTTGAGACTCAGCTTGAGCATCCATGGTTTCCCTTATCCTCTGATTCTTCTCAGCAATTTGGGAAAAAACTTGTTTAATTAATGGTACCTTCTCATGAACATCTTCGTGTCTAGATGGTGAAGCTGGTGTTTTCTGTATTTCTCCCAATTGAATTGAAAATCCAGGTTGTGCATATGGTACTTTTCCACTCAGCTTAGCCCTCTTCTCAGCTCCTTGATCCTTTATATCATCATTATTTTCACTATCTCTTTTATTTCCCTTCTCAGAGATATCAGGAGTTTCAATGATAATGCTATCATTCCTTGCAAAACCCCTACTAGTCAATTTTTCAATTTCTGGCTTGCTCTCATGAGCATAGGTAGAATAACCATTTTCAACCCTTCTTTTCAAAAGATGTGGGTCATAAGCCCACTTTTCACCCAACAATAAATGCATGTCTTCTAGCCTTTGACTTGCTTCTTTTGAAACTTGCCTCATATTCACAATGAAAGGTCCAACAATCATGGGAAACTTAAACAAATGTCCTTTCTTCATTGGCACAAAGTGAATCTCATCAAAATTTAAACTCTTCCTGATAAATTATAAGGAAAACATCCTCATGGGAACAAAGTTAGGCAGTCTATAAGTTTCAGCCCTAGCCCCATACAACCTAATCTCTAAATAGTCTTCAAAAATAAACCAGTCCCCATACCTGAAATTACTACTGAGCTGAAGGAATTCTTGGGCTTTAGGCAGAAAACATGAGGGAGAAATCCCATTCAAAATTTTATAATCAATTGGTAAATAGTAAGCAGCAAAATCAAAAAACCCCCCATCATTAGGTTCATTCCTTACCAGGTCAGTCCAAAACACTACTGACTGCCTTCTCTTACTTGAATTCAGAACCCCAAATTCAAAAATTCCTCTGCATTTTGATACATCAATAGATATGTAACAACTAAAGGAAAATTGAAAGAACCTATTAAAGTTAAGCTCATGAATTGAGAATTGATATTCTCTTGCTAAAATGATGGGATATCTAACACTACTTCAGACTTCATTATCAAATCAAACAATCCCAGTACTAACTTGTCAATCTGAGAAGCATCTCCCTTCCCAATAATTTTTGATAAAAATTGCAATAGAGGTTTAATTTCTGCATCAAAAATTTCCAAAGAGAATACCTTTTCATATGGAGAAAACTTCCTGGCTTGTGGCTTCAGGAAGAAAATCATTTGTGTGTATTGTTTCCCTGCAAGATTGTCATAATGAGTTAGTAAAGACTCTTCAGTGAAACTAAAATAGGACTCTGACTCAGGGTAGCAAAAGGCTTGATGAATTAACAAAGATGACACCTGGAAAACACTTTTCCTGAAATGGTTCATGACAAAACATTTTCCAGGGTATAAATTTGATGCTAAACAGTGAATGAATTCAAGGACAAGATGGGTTCATGGGACACATGCAGACTATACTCCAGACCTGAACATGGCTATAAAGATGGGGGAATTATGTTGGTTGAGGATAACCTGCTGATACAGAGATAAGTGTTCAACTGTGCACCTAGTGTCTAAGATATATTGCTCTGTGTCCATGATGGAAATGTGACTTGACTAGCCGGATAGAGAAGACTTGGCCATGTTAGCACTCGGGATGATGACTAGATTGACTCTAAATGTAGGATCAGTGTGACTAGGATGACTAAGACAATTTGAACAGAAGTGAACATGTGAAAAAGAATGGTTTTGACTCAGTATTTATAGGCACAGCGAGAAAATTGGGGGGAAACAGTCATTAACTGCTTGACAAGACATGTACGAGACTAACACAGATATTGAGCTGGCTACATGAGTTGGCTCGCTTGTTGACGTCATCTCTTGATTTCTTAAATCACCGTGGGGGCACCTTAGGTACGACATCCTCATCAGCGTTGTGCTACCACAGTGATCGTGGGTCATTGATTTTATTCAATGGGCCTCCGTCACAGTCAACTGCGGGAGCACCCCGCAAATTAACTATCAGGCTATTTGTGCCTCGGGGTTCCTCCCGATCCACCTTCATCAGCTATCATCTCATCTTCATTCGAAAACTTGCATACTCTTTAAAATTGTGGGCGGACCCACCTTTCACATGCTCTGAAACAAACATTAATGCTTCACATATAAATTTTCAATACATCTTAGCATATGAAATCTTATTTCATTTTTTCTTGTTTACAATATTATATTTTTTTTTATATTTTCGAGAATCATTGGAAAATTAAAAAGAAATGTGAAATGAACCACAACAATCTCCACTCTTTCTCCATTAATAATCTGCTCCACTACTCCATAATGTTGATCTACTATCTAATTAACCCACATTCACACGACAAAAGTGGATTTTATTCATCTATGGGTTTTATGGGTCCCTACACCCTTTTATTTACCTACTAAGAGAGAAAAATAAGAACTCTAATATTCCAATTAATTATGGAAAATTGGGAATATTACATTCCTTCACTCCAAAATGTTGCTTGTCCTCAAGCAACTGCAAAAGCGAATGTTACAACAATCCTCCTCCCTCCAAATGGCATCCTCATATGAAAGGTCTCCCCATCTACTCCAATGTGTAATTAATTCCCAGCTCCATAGTTGCCTCTCTATAATGTCTAGAATGGCTTCCAACTATATAGCTAGATGCCTCTCCTCATCATTGAACCTCAAAGTGGCAACCATATGTTGTTCCAAAGCCTCTTCTCTGCATGAGACATATGAAGTGAAGTGGTTCCTCCCCCCAAAGGAAAGTCCCAACTCATGAACTATCTCTCCAACCCATTATACATGGGGTAGGATGTACCCATCCATGCTCCCATCATTGGCCCTGATTGCTCCAAGCAGCATCTCAACACTATGAAAAATATGAAACAAAGACATATGGGTTGACATGTGAAATTTCGTCTCATTAACAGCCACCGCAGCAATGCCTCTTGCTACCATACCACTCCATCATCATACTAAGTATGGTGGCCATACTCTCCTAACAGAAGCCAATGCATTAAGGCCTCATGTTGCCATCCCCCCTCCTCATCATGCAATGTATGGGAGAAAGTCAACCCATACTCTCCCAAGAGTAACCAAAGTAGCAATGACTCTTGTTGTCACCTCACATCATCATCATGCAAGCCATGGAGTAACAACATATTGATTGACATGTATAATGTCACATCAGCCCAACATAACCAAGCTCCCTGCTGCCACATCATGTGAGTGCCATGCAATGTCCCAAAAAATAACACACCCATTGACATAGGATATGTCATGTGATGGCCAAACTAGTGTAGTGTTAGCGAAAAAGGAGGTCTCTGGGCAAGACTCAAGTTCAGGGTTGAGGCTAACAAGGTTTCCGCAGTAGTCTAGCATAATGTCGGCATTTTCACCCTACTCCAGAGAGTAAAGCGTCTCACTTGAGGTGTGCCACGACCTTAGTAAGATTAGAAGCTAGATCGGGTAGAATACAAATGCAACCATAGAGAACAGCTATGGAAACTTGGAAGCAACAAACATATCTCAACTCTATATAAACTATAACTCATCAAAGCCTATTCAGAAGGCTAAATTAAAATTTAAATTGGGCATGCATTCATCGTAAGAAAATAACTATTAATCAACTCATAACATTACACACAGCAACAACCAGATTTCATTATCAACAACAGAATACCATACATCCACTCTACGGAGTCTATTACAGTTTGATTCAGTACAACAGAGTTCTCACAGAGCTCTCCTAAGGCTCTGGTCTTTCCTATCGGCCTTTCGCCGCACTGACTAACTAACTAGCTTCCGCTGGTTAACTGCGTATTTGTTCCTTCACCAGTTCACTGTCAGTCCTTCACTCTTTCTTGTTATGCTACTTTCTGCTTCTTCTTTATTACTGGGATTTCTACTGATTTTTATTGTCTCCCATATCTGCCATCTACATTGTTCTATGTTAATTCCATGCCACCTATCTTCTGGCTTTCCACAACCTTGACAGCGCCCTATCTACCTTAATTGTGTTCTGCCACCTGTCCTCCAACCCTCTGCAACTAAAAACTGTTCTTTTTAAAAACAAAGGCCCCAATAGGCCCCGACCACACACTATTGACTCGTCCCGAGTCAATCTTTTCCTGTTGTTGCAGCTTCTAGTGGTATGTTGGCTTCAAAGGCTGACCTTGTATTTTCTGTTTCTTTGCTTTGTCCAAACAAAGGCCCCAAATCTGGAACCTTGCTCAATGTTGAGGACTTGATTTCTACAAACTTAGTGATTGTCTGTTGCCAATCTTTAATTAACTGCTCTGTCTAGGTGGTGACTTTTTCGGCCTTAGTTTTACTCACCATAGGCATAAATTTTATGAATACCTCCTGTACCTTCGACTCGGCTTTGGCCGACATCTATTGTATTGCCTTTTCTTTTTGTTTCATCGGTAGCCTTAACTCTCTGAGGACCTGTTTTGTGGCTGCTGAGTGTTCTTCTATTTTCTAGATTTTGGTTTCCAACACCTCTGCCTGGTTGTACAGCTGGGTTATACAAACTGGATCAGTGGCTTCCTTGATTTCTCGGGAAATTTGTTGAATCTGTGATGATATTGGGTGGGCTTCCATCGTTAAAGAGCTGGAGCATTCATGTAAATGCTTTAGCAGACTATAAGCCTCTTTGACCATTATCCCCAAGTTTTCCCTCATGTTGTTTACCTGCTTGTGTTTCTCTGTGACCTTCTCAGCATATACCGTGGCATGGTCTGGTAATGCTGGTATGGTAGCTAACGCCTCCTTGAGCTCATGGTTTCCTCTGCTCAGATTTTTGCATGCAATTTTCACCCGAATGGACCTTTCGACCATTGAGCAGGCTGATATGTCCTCTAGAGTTTTGCTATCTTGGGCAACGATTGTCGGCCATACGTCTTTGAAGATTTCTGTCACCTTTTCTAACTGCTCCTGTAGGGTATCATTTTCAATTTTAAGCTGATTACGCTCCTTAGTAAGCGCGATGACCTGTTGTTGTTGCTGCTCGAACCTCTGCTGGAGGTCGGTGTACAATCCTTCTACTTACTATGTTGTTAGCTGGATGAACTTGTATAACTGGCTAGCCCCCCAACTCTGCATGTTTTCAACGCCTGACATCTCCTGGATTGATTGTCTTTCTCTGAGTGGTTTCCCACTGGCGATTGATCTCTCTGAGTGCTCTTGTGGGGATGTTGGCTGGTTTTGTTGCGGTAGCTGAGGTTTAGGGACGTTCATGCTAGTGGACGGTAGAATCTTCTACAATATTAGGTTGGCTTGCTGGAAATGGTTCAGCTCTGTCGACAAGAGCGTCGTATCAAAATTAAAATACCCTTGTTGAACTAATAGCTCTAGGAAGGTGCTCTGTCCCACTGAAGGTTGGTCAACCTCGGGTACTCCAACTGTACCTGAGTTAACTTCTGCCTCAGTGTCACCATTTGTCTTGTTCCCTATTTTTATTGTATCTGATATAGTCACTGAGGTGGATGGAGTGGTCTTTGGAAGTGAATGAAGTGTGGGGTGACGAATTGTGAGTATGAGGTGGATATGATGTCTGAATGCTTAGAACCGAGGATGGATCAAACATAGGTAGCACGGAGGTTACTAGGGTGGTTCCCTCTGGATCTTCTTGAATTGTTACACCTATATCCATAGCTTGGGTCTGATCTTCCCTTTTGAGATCAACTATTTTCTTGGGTACCATAATTCATGCTTTCTTTGGCTTGGGTGCCTTTATTTTGCGGATTGGAGTGACTGCGGTTATTGAAGGGGAATTGAACATGGTGGAAGGTAGGGTAGTAACGACAGGGGTTGTTGTGGATGGGGATACGAAATTCAAAGACTAGAAGTGAGAAAAATAAGGAAACACAGTAGAAGCACTTGTGAGAGTTTTTATTACCAAATTTAAGTCCTTCACCCTCGTGTCGAGCTATTCCAGTAAAGGTCGTAACTACAGTTGGGAAATCCTCCTCATTGCTTCTTCTGGTGACTCCCCTGGGAGTTATTTTGGTAGCGTTGCCTCGAATGAATAATGGGTATTCCACTTTTGATTTCCATCACAGCTCTTGGCCATGAGTAGACTTCAATGTGGAAGGCTTCTTCCTCTACATGAAACTTTAGCGGTCGCATTCAGAACGTGGTTTCATCCACGCAACTAGGTCTGATATAGGTCTGTTTTTGGGTTACCCAGAACCATATCTGCGAAGAGTATTTGTCCAATAGGTCCCTCGGAACCCTTTATTGGCTTCCCACCACATCTACCATCTTCCTGTACCAGAATGAGAAAGCCCCTTCATTGACCTCCTTTGTGCTGGGATCTCCCGATACTTTCCAGGGTGTGAATCTTAATGCCATTGGCTGGTCGTGGGTGATTTTTGCGAGCTGCCTAATGCCTGGGTGAGTCCATCTCCACATTGAAAATGCCGCTAATGAGATAGCTATAGATGAATCATTTGGCTCGCCTATAATTATCCTCACAGGCCTCAAACAATTCATTCAAAAGGAAGGTGCACCAGTTTAGCTATTCTCCCTGGATGCAGTGTTCTACAACTGAAATGGTGTTGAGGATGCATTCTCCTTTGGTATAATGCCTCATTGTTTTAACCGCTATCAGATAGTAGGAAAATTTCACTGTTGGATTGTTGATGAGGTTGATCTTCGCTCCTTTCCCTCCTCTTCTGGTCTCATACTTCTTATAATAATCAAATTCCCCTGACTTTTTGGCTCTTTTGGACACATTATGGAATTTTTTTGAGACACCATTTGCCTCTGCTGATAAACCTGTAAGTCTATCGATCCTCTACATAGATAGGTATCTCTCTCGCAAGCCAGAATGATCTTTTCTAAACTCTGCTCATCGGGAATTTTGTACACTGCATTGACGCTCCTATTGTTCCAAACACTGGGAGGTTCCTGAGGTTCAGTATAGTCGACCTTTGAATGCCTCTGAATTCTGGATTCATCCTTGCTACTGCACCTCCTCCCTCTGTGGCATAATTCTCCATATGAACTCGTCTCTTCATAGCTGGGAATTGATAGGATTCCGTGAAACCTGCATCAATTAACGAAGAATTGTCATACTTGTCGATTAACGACTCTATCCTCTGGATTCTTGCATCAAGCTCGGGCTCAACAACTGATGTTGCTATCTTCATCATATTTTTTCTTCCGTTGTATACCTGAATTGATGTTACTGGTCTACTGTTGTGAGTTCTTGTTGCTGGTCTGCTTCTTTGAACTTCCTCTACTGAAATCTTGCTTGTTGTTGTAGGTGTTTCCGTTTCTGCTAACTCGAAATTTTCCATCATTCTGGTGCTTTTCTTCTTTCATGCGGGTTAAGTAATGCTATCGACACAAATGAGGTTGATATGAACCCATAACTAATTAATTTCTTTTTGTCTCTCCTGTGGCTATAATCGTGCGATTAGTTACCGTGGTGAGGTGTATTCTGACATTGCTAATTGTGGCTTCAGGATTTGGGTAGACGTGATGGGTAATAATTATGACTTAATATGGAAAATTTATTACGGTATGGGGTTTACTAATTACGGAAATTATTTTTCAAATTTGGGTGATCCTACGGACTGACAACGGTATGATGGGTCATTATGAATGAATGATATTTGACACGTGTGTCTTTCTGACACGGCAGACTCTACTCCCCCCCCCGACCACAATTGGTTGTGATGTGGTCTCCGCATTGCAACAGGTGCAATTAATTTTCAGCGCCATTTTGTGATATTTTTATTAGGGTTCCTATTATATGTCTCAACTCGGGTGCGAGAGAGTTATTGAATCTAGCTATTTCTATTCTACCCTACTGATTGTTCTAGGTTGCGAGAGTTATTTGAAAAAAATAAACAGTGTAACTTACTCATGATAAGGCTTCAAGCGTGCGTCATTCACCCATCCTTGTAGTATTTTTCCATCTAGTTGTGTCAGTCGAACCGTGCCTAAGTCTTTAATTTCTATGACATTATATGGTCCCATCCAATACATTTTGATTTTACCCAGGGAATTTTGAAATTTGTTGTCGTACAATAGGACTTTCCCTCCGATAGTGAACCTCTTATGCTTGATGTGACGATCATGCCAGGCTTTCTGTCTTTCCTTTTGCATTGTCTGATGGAAGTCCGCCAGAAATCTATCTTCTTCAAGCTCCTGTAGCTCATAAAGGAATTCATTGATTGAGTCTTAGTCTGTCATATGCACTATTGAAGCAATTAAGAGACTTGGTATGATAAATTCGATTGGTACTACTACCTCTCTTCCGTATACCAGCTGGAATGGAGTCTGATTGTGCAACCTCTTTATGGTTGTCTTGTATTCCCACAATGTATTTGGTATCCTTTCATCCCAGTCATCCTAGTTGCGTTGCATATCTTGGTTAGTCCTTTTTCTAATATCTTATTGAATGCCTCAACGGTTCCATTCGCTTGAGGGTGGTATGGGCTGCTTTTGTGATGTTGTACCATAAAGCTATCTAGCAGAAATTTAATTGTTGTATTAATGAAGTGTGTACCTTGATCACTTTTTAGGCTTCTGGGACAACCAAATCTGCTAATGATATTCTCGAAAAAAAACCTGGTTGGTGTTTCTGTTGTGCAATCCCTTACTGGTGCTTTCTCTGCCCATCTTGTGAGGTAATCCATTGCCATTATTATAGACCTTTCCTGTGAATGTCGTTCCATTGGTGCAATTGGCCCTATGAAGTCAACGGCCCATTTTTCAAACGGCTGCAGTGTTGTTACAGGTTGCAGTGGTAACTCATCACAGTGTGATAGACGTCCTGTTCTTTGGCATACATCACATTTTTTCACATATGCCTTTCTATCTTTGTGAATTGTGGGTCACCATAACCCTGCATGTAGTATTTTCCTTGTGGTGGGTTTTGTGCCGACGTGGCCTCCCACAACTCCGCTGTGACACTCCCACAAGATATCCTCTCTTTCATGGTCCATGACACATATTCTCAAGACGTGATCCAATCCCATTTTATATAAATGTCCTTTTATCATTTGATATTAAGCTACTCTCACTACCATATGTCTTCTTTGAGTTGCCGTGTATTCTGTTGGGCATTTCCCTGTGGCCAAATACATTGTTATCTGCTCTAGATAATATGGGATGCCTTCTACTCTGAAAAGATCAGCAGTCAGCAACTGGTCATCAAGGGATCCCCCATTCTACCTATTCTCTAACCTTGATAAGTGGTCAGGACCCACATTTAATCTCCCTCGTTTTACTATTACTTCAAAAGTGAACTCCTGGAATAGTAGGAGCCATCTACAGATTCTTCCTTCAAGAACAGGTATGTTTACCAGGTATTTCAATGTTGAGTGATCTGTAAAGAACTTAAATGTACCTCCCAATAGGTAATGACGAAACTTCTGAAGAGAGTATACCATCACAAGAGCTTCCCGTTTTGTTGTTGTGTAATTCCTTTCAGCTGTAGACAACTTCTTGCTTGCAAAGTACACGGGATGATCAATAGAAGCCTCTCCTGGCTTAGCTAATACCGCTCCTAATGAATACTGGAGGCATCAATATGGACATGGAATTGTTTGTCCCAATTAGTATAAACCAAGATGGGTGCACTTTCTAGTTTTTCTTTCAATGCGTTTAGGGCGTTAGTGCATTTGTCACTCCATATAAATTGCTTTTGTTTCCGCAACAGTTTTTCTAAAGGTGTTGTAATCTTTGCATAGTTGCAGATGAATCTTCGGTAGTACCCTGTATTCCTGAGTAGTGACCTCAACTGTTTTACAGTTTCTGGTGCTTCTATATTAACAATGACCGCTACTTTTGTTAGATCCACACAAACACCCTGCTTACAAACAACATGTCCCAGAAGTGTCCCAAAAGGTAGTGCAAAGATGCATTTCTTAAGGTTGAGGGAGACTTGGAGTTGTCTACATCTGTCAAACATTATTCTTAGTAGAGTTTCATGGTTCTTCAATAGACTATAAACTGTCCAATCATCCATATATACCTCTAGGAACTTATGGATATAATCCCTAATGCTGCTATTACTATTCGTGAAAATACTGCTGGTGCATTCTTTAGTCCAAAAGGCATGACATGGTATGCAAACGATCCCCATTCGATTGTGAAATTGGCCTTCCTTTTGTCTTCTTCTCCTATTCGCACCTGATGATACCCAGAGAATCCATCTGTGAATGAATAGGCTTCGTTTCCTACTACATTGTCAAGAACCTCATCGCTAAATGGGGTAGGAAATGGATCATGAATACATGTGTTGTTGAAACTTCTGTAATATATGCATACTCTAATCTATGATTTCTCCTTTTTTCTCTATATTACAATGGGACTGACCCATTCTGCTTCCTCAACTGGAAAAATCAGGCCTGCCTTCAGCATTTTATCTATCTCTCCTTTAACTTTTTCTTTTACTCTTGGATTTAGGTGGTAACGCCTATGTTTTACCGGTCTTACATTTGGTATTAAGGCTATGCGCATTTCTCCCATGTCTCCTTTAATCCCCTTGAGCTCTACTACTGAAAATGGGAATAAATCTTCATATTCCTGTAACAGGTCAAATATTTCCTTTTGTGTTTCTGCATCCCAATAATCTCTGATAGACGCAGTTTTGGGTTTCTCTGTGCTTCCAATATTCAGCTTCTTTGTCTTCAAGGGTGATAGGTGTATTCCTTCTATAGTTGGTTCTCCCTGTACTTCCTGCTCCCCTTCTTTCTCTTCAAATTATAAATGTCAGAGATTATCTCATTCGCCATCGTCCATCTCGCGATCTATCTGTTTACATGCTACTGATTCTTTGATTTTCTATTCTGATAATGGTATTTCTTCATTGTCCTGAAGCTCTGGAAAGAATAGTACTCTTCTGATGGCTTGGAGGGCATCTATAACTGGTTATGTATCTCCTTTGAACGAAAAACATTGCGTGAACCTTTCCGCAACTACTTGACAGGTGCCAGTTCCTCTCTTCTCCTCCTCTGTCAAATAATAGGCCTGTGGAATGGTGTCCAGTGAATGTATGAAATTGTGCATCCACGGAGATTCTGGATATCCTACCTTCTTCCAATTATACTCGCATTTCTTTAAATTCTCTATGGGGTCAAAATCCCCTTGGTACTTTTCAATGAATTGTGGTCCAGAAGCTTCTTGGAATCTAGCTCTTAGTTCTATTGCAACATCTTCCCATTCCAGAAGAGAGTTGCGATGGTTGACCCACCATCTTGTTGATGTGGATTGTAATGCTACACCCATAATAGAGACTCTATGTTATATTGGTACCTTTTCTTCTAAATTTGTAATAAATGTATTTACAACATGCATATTTGATAGAGTCAGATATCCTCTTACCTCGGTGCCAATCTAGTTTACTCCCAGAATGTTAGCGCATCTTCTAGTGTTGGTTTCATATCCTCCCTGCTGCTAATCATCCCAAGCTATTTCTGAGCCCAAATCAGAACTCTGAAAACTTCTCCAACTTACGGTCCCTCCCGTCGTCAGATTCATATAATCTTCTCTCTTTCTTGTCGTCATCTGGTAAAGTTGATCTAGAAGTTGAGCATCTTCTCTGTTGTCAACGGTCTCTGTATGTCAGGGTCCTTGATATGGGTCAAGTGGCTGAATTACCCTGACTTCCCCATCTTCGAATATCATCAATTCCTTTTTCAAATCAATCACTACATAATTCTCGAAGGCCCAATATATCCCCAGTAAAGCAGGATAAGGATCCTTGTCCCCCATGATATCTATGACCTCAAAATATATATAAGTTTTTACCCCCGCGACATCAACATCGACTTCTTCTAGCCTTCCTATGGGTACAATATAGTACTGATTTTCCATTCGAAGATGTGTTGGTGAGTATGTCAACTTTGGCCTCCCCAGTTCTTCCCACGTCTTTCTAGGTAGGATGTTGACATATAATTCTAGATCGAGCATCGTATCTTTGATTTGAAATCCCATGACTTGAGTATTCACACGGAATTCCTTTCTAGTTCTTCTCTTGTTTATTTTTATCCTTCTTATGTACTTTTCTATTGAATTTCTTGACTCTCCCAGTTTTGCATTTCCTTGTACCACCAAATTTATATTTTTCTTTAGTTGTTCCAGCATTGGTGCATTTGTTACAATTTTCAGGAACAGTCGAACCCATTCCTTAATAAATGTACTTGTATGGTCTCCTTCTCCTTTTCAAATATCGGTTATGGAAGTTCAATACTCCTACTCCCCCTACCTGGCAAAATGTTTCCACCACCTCCTTAAAATATTGCTTCTATCTATCCAGTCTAAAAGCGTTCTTTGGAGATGTGGGCTTGATCAACTTTATCGGGTCCATACCCTATGCATCCTCCCTTATTTTCTTCCCTCCCCGGGTTACTATAGCTACACTTTGCATGGGTTGAATTTGTACTATTCTCGGTTCTCCATTAACCAGATTAGCTCCTCTTTATCTGGCTCTTTCCTCCCACCTCTTAATCAACTCTGGGCAGTCTTCAGTTATGTGTGTGTTAACTCTGCATTAAGAGCACCATGGTCTTCTGGGTAGCGGACATTACCTTGCTACATTCCCTTCTTGATCACAATTATAGCACCTTACTGGTCCTCTTCCTCCAGTTCTTCGACCTCTCATTCCTCCTCGGCCCCTTGGAGTTTCATTCACCCTATAAGATGGTTTGTCCAGTCGTTCTGCCAGTGCATCGAGGGCTCTAAATTGCTATGTATTATGTGTTGTAGAAGCACAAAATTCACAGTATATCTTGTTTGGAACGTTATAATATTTTTGCAAAATTGAACATATTCGTGGAGGATGACCAATACCTTTGCATATTTCACAATAGTCGGTTGCAGTCTGATTTTGTTGAGTGGGGAACCTGGGAAGTGGGGTTGCGGTTGGTATCATCCTTGGGTATTTATCTATGCAACTCCCCCAACTGGTGGAGCCCCCTATGTCCCTATTGCTAAAGTTCCTGAATTTTGTCCTCGCAACCTCGGGCATTCTGTGGCTACATGTCCTTCCATCAGGCAATGAGTGCACCACACGTTAGGCCTAGCAGGTTGTATTGGTTGAATGTCTTTCAATTTCTCCATTAAACTGGCTATCTGATGTTGTATCCCTAGTATGGAAGGATATTGTACTGCTGCTCCTCCTCTGAACTCTTGCGGGTACCCTGCCATAGATTCTATTTTCATGGCTTGCTCTAGGGAATCTTGTAGGGTATCAATCTTCTCTTGCGCCAGTGGGGTCCTTGTCAATGGGAGGAGGGCCTTAATAAACCAATCTCGTTGGTTATTTCGATAAATTGGGTAACTTAACTTCCCAATCACATCCTTGAACCTTCTCATCAAGTCCCAAGCCGTTTCTCCTTCCCGTTGTTTGATTTCCCACAAATCAGATAATCCTTGTTGATCTGTCTGAGGTAATTTAAATTCTTTGACAAATTATTTCTTCACATCATCTATTGCTAGGTTTGGATGAGCTTATGACCATTTAATGAACCAGGGAAGAGCTCTTTCTCTTAGAGTGGTCTGGAACTCAATCAACTTAACTGCCTCTGGTGTCTATCGAGCTCTCCAAATTGCTTCGCAAAGATACCAGTGTTGCTCCACATCATCGTTACCTCTCCCAAAGAATTTTGGGTATCGGGTGAACAATCCCACCATCTTTCCTTGTATGGGTGGTACTAAAATAAAACCTCTACTTCCCAGCTGAGAGATTGTACTACCAACACTGTGGCTAGTAGATACCTGTACTGTATACTTAACACTACTCAACTTGCTAAAATCTCGTAACTTCACAAAACATTTATCAGGTGGATGATAGAGTGCCAGCGGAAGGTAGGGACTAGAGCTACTTGAACTTTGGGAAATAAGATTACCTTCCGTTATGGGTGTCGGCCTCCCTCAGAATAGTTCCTCCATCACAACATGCAGTTCCACATCAAATGTCTCCTCAGGGTGTGTGTCCTCCTCATTGGACTTGTCTCCCTTTTCTCTTCGGGCTGGGCTCCTATACACTTGCCTAACTTCCTTAATGGTCCCTCCCATTCCTTGGGATCCCATGTGATCTTCCCTTTTGTTTATAATCTGTGGCGCATTTTCCTTGTCCTATCGATTACTCTCATGTTTCTCAAACTCTTTCAACACCCTTTCCTGCCACTTCTCAGCAATTTGCGCCCTCCGATGTGTTTGTCGCTCTCTCAATCTACTGTAGGTTCTGGAATCCATATCCCTATTCCCCCTTCTCACTTACTTGTAGTATCTTTCCCTTAGTTCCTTCCCCCAGAACTGGAGGTTTAAATCTCCATCTCAGAAGTTTGAAATGCCATCAAACCCTTGTCCACCATTAAAGCTTTGATCCACAACGGGATTTCCTTCAACAGTTCTCCCCAAATCCAAATCTGAATATATCTTCGGCTTTTGTAAAATATTAGTAACACTCGGCTGCAAATTCCACAACGTATCCTTCCAAGGTAGATTGTACCCAAAAATATACTGCTCGGTTCAAATTGGTATCTAACCGATGGAGTGCTACCAGATCTATGTGCGTCCACTTGCGACAGAATCTATGCGATCCTCCTAGGAGTGACTTGATTTGCATTCTCCACAACAAATTATAAAGCTCTTCAGGAAATTTTCCCCAGAAAATTTCGTATAGGTCACTCGCAGATTCGGAAAACAAGACCCGATCTTTGACAGTATTTTCCTTCTATTTTCGAAGCTCTGCTTGTTGCGATATGAACTGGTCTAAATGATTATACCACCAGCTTCGTAGTTCCCTCTCAGAGATCCACAATACCATGATCTAACTCCTAAATGAATTTTCAGGTCCCGGCAACGGAACCATTTGTTGGCAAAAAAAGAGGTCTCTGGGCAAGACCCAGGTTCAGGGTTGAGCCAACAAGGTTTCCATAGTAATCTAGCACAACGTCGGCATTTTCACCCTACTCCAGAGAGTAGAGCGTCTCACCCGAGGCATGTCGCGATAAATGAAATCATAGAGAACAGCCATGGAAACTTGGAAGAAACAACCATATCTCAACTCTCTGTATAAACTATCACTCATCAAAGCCTGTTCAGAAGGCTGAATTAAAATTTAAATTGGGCATACATTCATCGTAAGCAAATAAATATCAATCGACTCATAACATTACACACAACAACAACTAGATTTCATTATCAATAACAGAACAACATACATCCACTCTGCAGAATCTTTTACAGCTTGATTCAGTACAACAGAGTTCTCACAGAGCTCCCCTAAGGCTTTTCTCTTTCCTATCGACCTTTCACCACACTGACTAACTAACAAGCTTCCGTTGGCTGACTGCCTATTTGTTCCTCTGCTAGTGTTACTGTCAATCCTTCCTTCTTTCCTACTTTTCTACTTTCCGCTTGTTCTTTATTACTGGGATTTCTACTGATTGTTCTTGTCTCCCATATCTTCCATTTGCATTATTCTCTACTAATGTCGAGCCACCTATATTTCGGATTTCCGCAACCTTGACATCTCCCTTTCTACCTTGATTGTGTTCCGCCACCTATCCTCCAACCCTCCGCAACTCAAAACTATTCTTTTTCAAAACAAAGGCCCCAACACGTAGCCATGCCTCCTGTTGCTGCATCACACCAGTAATATACAAGGCATGGATCATACAAATGTGAGATGTTGGGTAGTAACCATACTCACCCAAAATCGACCAGCGCAGCCATGCTTCCTGTTGCCCCGTGTCATATATCTATAAGTAGCTCACCAACCACTTTCTCATCATCCTTACCCATCCATCCAATTGTGGGTGATGACTCACATCATGCTCCAACTTGGTATCTACCCAATGGAGAATACCATCCTCCCCAATCTGACGATATTTTCACTCCATGATATGTTGAAGTGCATCCTCCTTGAGGTTACTCCATGAGAACCTCTCATCGATGACCTAGTAGAATCCATAAGATTCTGAATATGTTGTAGGTAGAAAATTCTCTTTGAGCTGTGAGATGCTCATCAAGAAGGCTTCATCCTGATAATGGAAAATGTTATCCATCATAATATTTCTACCAACTATCATTTGTCCCTCCAATGCTTCATGAGTGAAGCGGTCATCAGAATGTTCCAAGAATAGTTGGGCCCCCAACTCATCGCTGCTTCCCAGTGACAACGTTTTTGATCTCCATGATGGTGCATCTATTGTCTCATGACCATGCACAATGTTGAACTCATATCTCGGCATTGTACTGATTAGGACTAGGCTCATCCCATCCTCTGAAACATGCTTCAACACAAATTGTTGTGTGTAGCTCAATACTAAACAACTAAGATGGCTATACATATCCTCCTTGAGCAAGTCAAGGGTCCTCTATGCAGTGATAGTTTTCTGCTCCAAATCAGCAAGGTGCTCTAGTCCTTGGTTATGCAATGGCCCAGATGGCATGATCTCACAAATCTCAAGTTGAGGTACTGAAATAAGATGAGATTGAAATTTTTTTAGACCTTGTATAAGCTGATACTTGGGAACATCTTGTACAGCTACAAGAGTTCCTCCAACCGGTGCAATGGCTTCTCCAACTGTTGGTGATGGTGATGGTTGCTCCTCTACTATTGTACCAGCACTGGAATATGCCTTCTCTTCCTCATGCATATCCTGAATCATGCATGGGACTCCCAATGTCAAGGGCTCATGGCCATATTGAAAAGATGAAAGTGATCCTTATCCTGATGCAAGTACTTCTGCAGCTAGTGGTGGTGGTGGTGGTTGATCCTTCTCTGGAGTGATAGTGCTAACATATTCCTTTGGCTCCTCATGCACTTTCTCATTAATGATAGGAAATGTCTCTATGGCAAGTGTCTCCGATTTTCTTCTATCAAACTTCTTGATCACCCTTTGAGTGAAGTTTGCATAAGCAATCACTCTTGCATGCTTCATATGGGTGAACCACCAATCCTTTTCTTCACCCTTAAGGTGCAGCGCTACAATCTCAACAACCTCTCTTTCTGCTACTGGATGTAGCTGGAAGAATGCATCTAACTCCTTCCTCCAAGCCTTTTTTGTGCCTGTGGATGACCCATCAAATGTAGGCAAGAAGAATCTATTATGTATGTGCCCTTTTCTTCTAGTACTGCTACAGGGTCTCTAGTTCTCTTTGATCTAAAAGAACTTTTGGAGAGTTAGATTCTCCTTGAATGCTCTAGATTGAGATTTGTACTCTACAATACAATTAATCAGAGTCTCATGCTCTAAGTATCCTCCATATCCATGCCATCCATCTCCTTCTTCAAGGAAAGTGGACATAGAAAAGTGGTGTGGAGCTCTTTGCATTGTTAGTTGTTTATCCTACTAATAGGAAGTGTTTGGACCTTCCTCATTCTGAAACCATCTTGAGGTTTATCTTTGTATTCCCATTCTCATTTCTTTAATCTTGTGGAGTGGTCCTGCATAGATCCAAAGAGAAGTGTGGCAAATCTTAATCCTTCCACCATTGAAGACTTCTTCTTTTTCCACTTCTTATTCTTATTCTTCTGATGTCATGAAGTGCCCACAAGCTGAGCCAAAGATCATGCTCTAATACCACTGTAATATTCCAAAATGTGAAAGACAAGAATATAGAACATATACAGCATTCTTAATAAAGCAAAACGGGAATATAGCTAAAATCTGTAAAATGTCATAAATATGTTGCAATTGAAAATTACATCAAGACATTATAACTATGAGAAAAAATAGTTGAGTCATATCATTATAAACAACATAAAATATAAGGTACACAGTGCTCCAAAGAAGATGCACTCAAACCAACAAGAAGTGGCTGAAATACACTAATGAAAACTAGCACTGGAAATGTTGTGTTGCTACTGCTGCCGTTGCTGGAAACTACTGCTACTATGAAGAAGAACCATGTGCGAGAGGCTGCTGGATTTATCATAAAGATGTGGTATTTTAACCATGGACTCTACTCAAAAAACCCAGAAAAACCCAGAAATGGTTTGGCCAAATTTTAACTTTGGATTTTCGGCCCTTTTTAGGTTGCCAACTGCACCCCTATTGGATGACTTATGCACTCGTCCTAGGTAACTGCTAAGATGGGGCTGAACTAATGATATAACTGCTGCAATAGAAACCAATCACCTCAATACATGAAGGGTTGATGCCTTCTCTAGATTCTCAAGCTAGAAACTTGAGTTCTAGCTCCTCCTTCCTCGGCTCAAGTTGCAGCTGCAAACTGCACAACTGCTGGAATGGACTACGCTATCAAGGAGGTTGAAGTTGTAGCCTACTGTTGGATGATGAAATATATCTCACAACTGATAGAAATAATCTCACCAAAGTGAGGGAGATACCCCTCACAGGATTCCAAGCTGAAATACTTGGAACTTCCTTCCTCCCTTAGATTTGCCTGACTGGACTGCACAATTCTTGAAGGAACTGTTGTTGCATGGAGGTGTAATATGATGGCCTAATGCTGGATATCACAATGCTACTCCTAGAATACTGAAATGGAAGTGCAAGGTGAAAGGATGAACCCTCCACCAGTTTCCTAACTAAAATGCTAGAAACTACCTTCCTCCTCTCAAACCCTAAGACGGGAATACATAATTCCTGAAGATGTATATGAATAAGAGAGGGGTTGAATGTGGCACCAATTCCAGATGATGAATATCTTCTCAAAATAACCTTCCTAGAGTAGGCACTCGAAGTCTCCCATGGGTAAGGGTGGGATTCCCGCTCGAGAACACCCGTGTGCTAGACAGCACATCAGACTTAGCTAAATAGTTGAAGTGTGAAAAGAAATGTCAAATGACAATAAAATATCAAATTCCAGACTGATTTTCTTTGCTTCCATCATCTTCGTTATATGTTTGTGAGCCTTCCCTAGCCTTGGCCCACCTCATAACTGCGTTGCACATGTGGCCACTAGTCTCCATGAAGATTGCACTGTCTCTCCATGATCTCCATGATCTCTGCAATTAATCCCCACTCTCTCCATCATGTGTTCATTTAATGCACCACTTCCTCCATCACTACATCATTAATTCTCTATGATTTTACTTTTACTCCTCCACTATCTCCATCATCTTCCTCATTATTCTTCATGATCTCCACTCTTTCTCCATTAATAATCTACTCCACTACTCCATAATGATTATCTACTATCTAATTAACCCACATTCACACAAAAAAAGTGGATTTTATTCATCTTTGGGGTTTATAGGTCCCTCCACCATTTTATTTACTTACTAAGCAAGAAAAGTAAGAGTTGTAATATTCCAATTAGTTGATGGAAAATTGGGAATATTACAAAGATGCTAGAAGTCTCCTTGATGAAGTCGGCCTGCACTCAGGTGGACATGCCATCTTAGAGATGGGAAATAGTCCCTATATATAAAGGTATTGTGGCATCAAGAAATTTGGAATTCGGTCTACAATAGAAGTGCATAGGGGAGACTACATTTTGTGCAAAGATACAAGGATAAACAGCGAAGAAAGGAAGGGTTGATCTAGCTTTGTCTAGAGTATATCTTACCTCATGCTCTTCACATAGTCTGAGATCAATCACATCAAGGTCTAGGAGTGCATTAAGTAGGTCTAGGAGTGCATTAAGTGCGAAGGAAGGTTCTCCTAGTGGTGCAAAGAAGGAAGACTAGACAGGGAAGGGAAGGCAATACAAACCTCGGTCCTAGGTAACTACATCTATTATATCTCATAAAATGGCCGAAGGGTACATAGCGTAAAGGAAGGTTGCTACAACAAGACAAAGATCTCAGTTCAAGGCATCAAGGGTGCAAAAATGAAGGATGATGAAGAGGTCTCTAGTTGGTCGAGACTAGATCAAAGAAAGGCAGAGAAGGAGCTCATTGTTTAGGACTAGGAACCAAGTTTGTCCTAGTGCTAGTGTAGTGCAGTGCAGAAAGGAGATATCAGCTAGAGAATCCAAGAAGAGTAGTGAAAAAGGCCTTGGAGGTATACTAGTGTCAAGGTTTTGTGTCATGGTCTTGGTACTCATCAACTGAAGATCTATAAGAAGAATTCCTATCAGGTTTTCCTCTCAAAGAGTGAAAGGTTTTTCCCTCGCTTGAAATTCTAAACATTATGTCTCTTGCACATTTTATAATTGACTTGATGAAGAACATAATAATCTAAAAAATACGAGATCTAAATGAAAGAAACATAAAGAAATCACAAGTAATTATCAATAAGAGAAATTTTAATAAAAGACAATTTCTGAACATGGTATCAGAGCTAAGGAAGACAAGAAAGGGAATTTTAGCAAGAAGACACAAGGATCAAGCTACAGAAAGAAGTTCAAAGGTCAATTTTCAATAAATCATTAAGAAAATCGATCTACATTTAAAATAAATAACCCTATATCCAAAGAATAAAACCCTCATTCAAGTAGCAGTTTTCAAGGAGTCGGTGAAAACCTCAAGCCATCTCAAGAATACCAAAGACCTTACTTAAAGGACTTATACATCAAGGTCCTCTCAAGAGGAAAGGCAAGATCAAGGAGCTGATCTTTATATTCAAGGAATCTAAATCTATCTCGTGATTGAAGCCAAGTCAACATTGTTGGAGCCATCATCATCATCAAGGATCCAAGGTGATCTACCTCTTTACACCACTATTGAAGAAGCCTATCTAACAGGGAGCTCCTGCTACTATCTACATCATCATCAACAAGGAAGTTGGTAGAAGCAGAAAAGAATCTACTGAAGTAATTATCTTGATCACTTCATCTAAATCTTTCAAAATGACTTTCCGCAAGGAAAGCAACAAATTGTTTGGGTCTTCAAGCTTTCTTGCATGGAAGAAAAGGACAGATCTAAATCTTATCGAGAATTAATTCATGGACTATATCAAAGGATATGCAACTCAAACTTCAAAAGAAGATACTCAAGCACATGCCAAATACATGAAGGGAGATATAATAGCCCAAAGGATTCTTATAGAATCCATAAAGGATTCACTCATCCTTTATGTATCAAAACTAGAAACTTCAAAATAAATATATGACAAATTGGTGGAGTTTTTCTCTGTGAGTACTGCAGGAGAAGTAATATCTCTCATACAAAAACTATATAGGTTGAATTTTTCAAGAGAGGAAGGAATAACTTCATATTTTATGAAGATTTATGAAATACAAGATCAACTGCGGGAATTGGGAAAAGTAATGTATGATAGAGAAATGACTATAGTGGTGTTGAATGCTCTACCAGAGGGATGGGGAAACTTCACTTCAAGAATCTATGGGAAGAAATAAGAAACACGATTCCAGGATCTATGGTATCTATTTAAAATAGAAGAGACAAGATTAAAAGCTAAAATTGATACAAGAACAAATGAAGAAAATCAAGCTTATGCTGCCATATCAAGAAGAAAAGGAAATTTCAGTAAGTTTGGTCCTCAGAAGAAAAGGAGAAACATGGACAAGACATGATGTTATGGATGTAGTTAACTTGGGAACTATAAGAAATATTGTCCCAAATCTAATGAGGACAAGAGGAAAAAGGAAGAAGCCCATGTCACCGGAGAAATGGAAGAACCGGATTCAAAGAAAACTAAGAAAGAAGAAGTAAAATATCTCTACTATGATTGATATTATGTTCCTCTTTAAGAGGTATATGTCAGTTATAAAATAGTATATTACGAATAATTTTATATTAGATAGATGCATCACTTTACAATTGGCATCATGATGGAAGCATTGAAGGAGGAGCACTCGTCATAAGAGGATGCCTGAAACAAATTTATGTGACAACTATGCTATGAAATAAGTGGCTCTTGGGAACCTCACTAAAAATAAAATTTATAGAAGGCATTCATCTAGATCAAGGTTCATCATTCATGGAAACAGGTGCTGACATTTTTTAATGGAGTCCTCTTTAGATTCTCTAGTTATAAAGAAAGTAAAAGGTTTCATCGAGAATTATAACTTGCAGAATTTTGGGATTAGGATATGATGACATATTGATGAAGAAGGTCAAGGGAATGAAACTCTTCATTATAAGGAAAAATGATGCAGGAT
Organism: Pinus albicaulis; assembly: GCA_034641835.2. Lineage (NCBI taxonomy): Eukaryota > Viridiplantae > Streptophyta > Pinopsida > Pinales > Pinaceae > Pinus > Pinus albicaulis. The sequence goes on from MU968411.1 coordinate 70,566,678, forward strand.
GACTCAAAAGGTAAAGAAATGAGGTACATGTTTATTTATGCTTACACTAGATACTATGAAGTCATGTCATATGGTTGCAAGTAGTATACTTCTATATTTATAGTTATGATCAAAAGAAAATAGAATCTCCTCTGATACACAAGTTTCCAAAAGGCATGATCCACACCAAATTAAATCAACATAATATGTCCTCATATGGAATATGAGGTGGTTATACAAAATCAAGGAACTGCATAGTGAAGCTTCTGTGAATGAAATAAAAATGTGTGGAGAATTAAAGGAAGAGATCATGAGAAATGGAACCATGGTAAGAGGCACTCAACATCCAAGGAAACCAAGAAGACTTGACTAGGAAATCTCTTGGGAAGATATGTAGACTCTAATAGAATTCTGGAAAATATGAATACCTTGATAATACATATCTTTAGGAGATGTGTCAATTTGTACGAAGGATGTTGATCCCTACAAAGATTTCATGATGAAAGATCATCACTAAGGTAATTTTCTATTTAATTTTTAATATTTATAATTGAATAATATATGGATGAGCTTATGCAGGGATGCCAAAGGGAAGTACATGTCTTCCACAAGTTGATAACATATGGTAGGATGAAATATCCTTGGAATAAATATGGTTCGAAGGAAAGAAGCATAACATGAAGCTAGACCATATGGATCCCTTTCTGAAAGAAGACATGACTTATGGATGAAATTGATGGATGATCTATGCCCTATGAAGATATTCCAAATATTAAGACTCCTCAATAATGAATAAATTTATGAAATAAAAGAAAGGAGTTCTTCATGAGCAGCTGGATTCCCCATTATTTTATATAGAGTTGTTGCAGTTCCCTGATTAAGAGGGATCATGGTAAGAAGTTTCTTACTTGGAAGAAACTTAGTAATTCCTGAGCCGAGCGGGAGCTTAGGTACATTCCTTGTATAGGAATGAGTACATTGCAATATGTCCTTCCTAAATTAAAAGGAAATGATGGAAATGGTTCTCTAAATCATGTGTTATGCACTAGACCAGGACTAACAGTCGTAAGTGTTGGTGAAGGCTATGAGGAGATAATGAATAGACACATCATTATGATCTTCACTTGGGAAGACACAATGGAGGATTGGTTAATCATCTGGCATCTGATTCTCTTTGAGAATGTATTAGGGAATACAAGATAAGAGTAGTCGTGGTAGGACCGATATTCTTTGAGTACAGTGAAACCAAGATAAGAATAGTGCTGGACATAACCTCAGTGAACCTGGGTGGGGTATTATCCAAGAGAGACAATGATGAAGGTGTCTATAAACCATTCGTCTCACTAGCATTGGAGCTCATGGTCTCGTGGATAGATGGAGTTGTTAGTCAAGGCCTTGCACTATGACAATGTCAGTTGATATGATGCTATACATATGGGATTACCAATCTGATTCTTCTTATGAGATTCTTCAGATTGAGAGTGACCATGTACCATTATGAATACCTCTCTAGTTAAGAGGGAGTTTTCAAAAGTGTAACTAGGTTTGGTCTTCATAATGACTTGTAGTTATGGTTTTATGTAATTAAGAGACAAAGATAATCAAATTTATTTTATAATGCATGCCTCATGGGTTTCATGAGCAAGGAGTTTTTATTATATGTCAAAGACGTCTTCTTGATGTCTTTAGGAGTTATTCATCTTTTAATAAATATAATTTAGATTCATGTATATGAAGTGATGTTACACTTGTAAAGGGACAAATTATTGATGTAATTGTATGCTCAAAGACCTTGTCAACTAGCCTCTTGAAGTCGGCTTAGAAGATGCTAGAAGTATCCTTGATGAAGTTGGCCTACACTCAGGTGAACATGTCAGCCTAGAGACGGGAAATTGTTCCTATATGTAAAGGGATTGTGGCTTTACTTGACATCAAGAAATTTGGAATTCGGTCTACAATAGAAATGTGTAAGGGAGACTACAGTTTGTGCGAAGATACAAGGATAAACAACAAAGAAAGGAAGGGTTGATCTAGCTTTGTCTAGGGTATATCTTACCTCACACTCCTCACATGGGCTGAGAGCAATCATAGCAAGGTCAAGGACTGCAGTAAGTGCAAAGGAAGGGTCTCCTATTGGTGCGAAGAAGGAATACTAGACATTGAAGGGAAGTATATTGCAAGGGGTGTAAGAGAGAGGAAATAAAAGCCTCTTGGGTAACTACATCTCTGATATCTTAGAAAATGGCTGAAGGGTACATAGAAAAAAAGAAGGTTGCTACAGCAAGACAAAGATCTTGGTTCAGGGCATCAAGGGTGCATAAATGAATGTTGATGAAGAGGTCTCTAGGAGGCCGAGATTAGATCAAAGAAAGGCATAGAAGGAGCTCATTGTTTAGGACTAGGAATCGAATTTTTCGTAGTGTTGGTGGAGTGCAGTGCAGAAAGGAGGGATCAGCTAGAGAAGCTGTGAAGAGCAGTGACAAAGGTCTTGGAGGTATACTAGTATCAAGGGTTTGTGTCATGGTCTTGGTACTCATCAATTGAAGATATATAAGAAGAATTACTATCGGGTTTTACTCTCAAAGTGTGAGAGGTTTTGGCCATGGCTTGAAAGCCTAAACATTGTGTGTCTTGTGCATTTGATGATTGACTTGATGAAGAACACAATAATCTAACAAAGATAATATCTAAGTGAAAGAAGCATAATGAAATCACAAGTAATTATCAAGAAGATAAATTTTAATAAAAGCCCTAATTTCTCAACACCCGTGCCACTTTTCCATCAAAGGTGCATGTTATCACACCATGTTGCATCATAGACCATGGGCACCGAGAGCCAGTGGACACATACAGTGTGGGAACATCATGCTAGATAAAATGGGTGAGGGCGTTGGTGGATTTGCGTGCTGCCAGGATCGAACGGCAGAAGCACCCACCAATCCAATGGCCTAGAGTGCTCCACGCCACCAAGATGCATGGAGGCTAACGCTACAGGGATGTTTATTGAAGTCACATGTCAAACCCACAAGCTTCTCGTACAACTCCACAAATTTCAAAGGTCGAACTCCAATTGGCGCGAAAAAACTGCCACGTGGCCATCGCCTTACCTTAGACCCCCACATCACCTCGTTGCATCCTACAAAGTCACCCACTATGTCACCATGTTATCTTCTCAGTCAACCTCTAAATGTTTTCACTGTATGCCCAACTGGCTTCCCCACATCACTTGCCACATCACCTCATCGGTTAGCCGACATGTCACATTCTGCTAGTCCAATCACCATCCACATGGCCCATTCCCACCTCCAACTTACGTCAACCTGACATCAACTAAGCCTAGACCAACCTACATGCTCGTAGATCTGATGATGGTAGAATCCATTCATCCAACGACCCTTGAAGCTCCACCTGACAAAGGTGCATAAACGATAACTCCATGGAGGGATGCGTACAATGCTACATGTCACCTCCTCCTGCACTTTGCATGTTTTCCAAAGATTCAAAAACTTATTTCTCTACGGTAAAAAATGGTGACACATGGCCCTCCATGTCAGTCGCTCATGCGTCATTGTATTATACATTGACCAAATCACTTTCTTCCTTGTCACCTGTCCAGTCTGATCCACAATTTGTCTAGTCGCTCATCACCTAACATGCCACATTCACTAAGTCATCATGCACTGTTAGCATGCCACGTGGCTAGCCCCACATCTTGTTGACGTCTGAACGATGTCCCACCAAAATAAAACCTTACACATCTCAAGCGTTGACTACTATATAAATTTACAAGGGGTATATTTTTGTAAATTGTACCACTGGCGACCATTCCAACCTACGCACTTGTAATCTCCAAGTTACCAAATTTGGTAAAATTTGAGTGCAAACCTTGCAAATTCAAGCTACAAGTAAAATAGGTTCAATAATTCCTCTTGTCAAAGGTTTTGTGCTTTGAAATTCAACATAATTCGGCCCGTCTTAAACCCTTCTTTTGCCTCACAAGAAACCTATAATCCTTTAAAGGAAAATCATTTTCTTAGCATAAGAACCTTATAAATCAACGTAATTATCATTATTAAGCTAGAGTAATATTACCAACTACTAATATTGGTAAATCCATTCAAATAATTTTGATAATATGTGTTACACTCTAAAGTAATAGCATATGTGCCATCTGCAGTAGTAAAATAAATACTTACATAACCTGATAGTGATGGCAGATGAGGAAAATGGATATTGAAGATGCAAGAATATGACCTAGAAATCAATCCCATCAAATAGGAATATCTTTTTAATATTTGTAGAGAGGAGAATACATAAGAACATCCTTATTTGACTAAGGAGAATCCACAATAACCTCTTCATCGTGGTAGAGAGAATCCACAAGAACCTATCATTATAGTAGGAAGGAATCCACAAGAACCTTTCCCTCTAGATGGAAGGAATCCACAAGAACCCTAACTAAAGGACCTCTCATAATTCCAGAATTCCCCTTGGTATCAAGATATTATATTCTTCTTACATAATTCGAAATGTTTTCCTTGACTACGTAAAGCCAAGTTCATGGATCTAAAAATAAGGGCAATAAAGTACTACATTTTGGATGGAGGATTATATTTGATGGATCCCATTGGCATCCTTCTTACTTGCATCATTGAAGACCAGGTACAAGAGATCACCTTAGAGTTCTATTGAGGTGTGTGGGGGGGGGACATCAAGCCTGGAAGGAAATGGCCTATTAAATATTGAGAGTGGGATATTATTGGCCTTCCCTGTTCAAAAATACAACTTTTTTTGTTCAATATTTCCCCGAATGTCAAGTATTTATTGGGAAGTAGAAGCTTCAGTCTCTACCATTGAAAGCAATCAAAGTTTAAGGTCCTTTTCCACAAAGGGGATTGTATTTCATTGGAGAGATCTATCTAAAATCAAGTGAACAACACAAATACTTTCTCATAGCCACTGACTACTTTACTAAATGGGTAGAGGCCATTTTGACCCACATTTTCAATGAGAAGGTCATCATAACTTTCCTAGAAGATAAAATTATTTCTAGATTGGGATGTCCCAGTAGGCTAGTGACAGAAAATTATCAACCATTTAAATATTTTAAGATGATGCAGTTATGTCAAGATCATAACATAGAGTTAGTGCATTCCACATAATATTACCCTCAAATAAATGGTTTGGTAGAATCATCAAACAATACTCTGATAAGGATCATTAAGAGAATGTTGGACAACAATAAAAAGATTTAGGATGGAAATCTCAAATACGCACTATGGGCGGACAGAATCAGTACCAAAAGGGTTATGGGAACCTCACCTTATTAGTTGGTGTATGGCATGGATGTTATTTTTCCTATGAATATCACCTTGCCAATGATGAAGTCAATACAAGATGAGGGACCATATATCAGCCCAATGCGTAAGAGAATTTATCATATGGTAGAAGTTCAGCAATAAAGAGAAGAGGCCTTGACTAAAGTTGAAGCCCACTAGCAAAAGATGAAAATTGTTTTTGAGAAAAGAGCAAAGGAATATCACTGACAAGTAGTATATTTAGTATTAAAATGGAGCTCAATCTGAGTTGATAAAGGTAAACATGACAAGTTTGATAATATTTGGATTGGCCCTTTTCTAGTACATGAAGTTATGGACAACAATACCTATCAGCTGGAAACACCTGATGGAGATTTCCTCTGGAACCCTGTTAATGGAAAATTCCTGAAGAAATTCTTCACCTGAACGCTATATGATGATTTTCATGAAAAAAATAATATATATATATATATATACCAAACAAACAAAAAATCCATCTTCTTTCATTTTAGAAAGATTACCTCTCAACATTTGTTTTTCAATAAGTATTGAAAATTCAATTTCCAATAAAGCGATAAGAAGAGATAGATGCTACCCTCAAGTACACTCCACAACCCAATGATAGAAGGAACTAGAACTGCGAGTTCTTGAAAGAATGCATGGGCCTATTCTCCCCCATGGAGTTGATGTCGGTGTCAAAATGCAACACCCCTGTGAAATTTGGGAGCCAGGAGGCACAAGGATCATAGTTTTGGTCCAATCCGAGCTTAAAGGGAAAATACATCAAGTTTATACCTAGATGTTGTCATTCACGGGCGCTCATGCCACTTTTCTTTCAAAGGTGCACGTTGTCACACTATGTCGCAACATAGGACATTCGTGTCGAGAACCGGTGAGCACATATAGTGTGGGAACATCACGCTAGAGAAAATGGGTGAGAGCATTGGTGTAGTTTCACAACGCGAGGATCAAACGGTAGGAGTGCCCACTGATCCAACAGCCTGGAGCACTCTACGCCACCAAGATGAATGGAAGTTAACACTATAAGGATGGTGCAGTGAATTCACTTTTCAACCTCACAAGCTTCCCACGTGACGCCACAAAGTTCAAAGTCCAAACCCAAGTAGGCGTGAAAAATTTCCACGTATTCATCGCCTTACATTAGTCCCCCACATCACCCTACCGAGTCACTCGCTACGTCACCATGTCATCTACCCATTCAGCCTCCAAGTTTCTACACCGTACCCCCACCTAGTCGGCCCATGTCACCTGATTGGTCAACCAACATGTCACATTTTTCTTGTCTATTCACCATCCATGTGGTCCAGTCCCACCTCCAACTTACGTCAACCTAATGTCAACTAAGCACAGACCAATTTTCATGCTTATATATCTACGGTGGTAGGAGCCATTCATCCAACGACCCTCAAAGCTCTGCCTGACAAAGCTGCATGCATAATAACACCATGGAGACTTGTGAACAATACTGTGTGTCACCTCCTCATGCATTCTGTGTGCCCTCCAAAGATTAAAAAAACCAATTTCTCTACCGCCCAGAAAGGTGACACATGGACCTCCACATCGACCACCCACACGTCATTGCATTATAGATTGACCAAATCACTTTCTGCCTAGTCAACTATCCAATCTGATCCACCATTTGTCTAGTCACTCATCACTTGACATGCCACGTCCACTAAGTCATCATGCACTATCAGCATGCCACATGGCTAGCCCCATGACTTGCTAACGTCAATTTGATTTCATTTGAACCTTCTTTCCCAAAGAAAACCTCACACGTGTCAGGTGCTAACTACTATAAAACATACCAAGAGTTTATTTTTGATAAATCGAACCAATGGAGACCATTCCAACCCGTGCACTTGTAAACTCCAAGTTACCAAATTTGGTAAAATTTGAGCGAAAACCCTCCAAATTCAAGCTACAAGTCAAATAGGTTCAAAAATTCCTCTTGTCGAAGGTTGCGCACTTCAAAATTCAAGATAATTCAGTGCGTCTTAAACCCTAGTCTTTCCTAACAAGAAATATGTATCCCTTTAAAGGAAAATATTTTTCCCAAGCATAATAACCTTGTAAATCCATGTAACTAGACCCGTGAATGCATTATTAAGTAGAGTAATCTTACCCACTGTTAAAACCTTTTTTATTTAACCCTAAGTCGATCACTCACACTTGTGTTTTTATTCTTGAGCTAGAATTTTAAAGGGACCTATTGCCACCTTGTTCTTCTCGTTTTGTGACACATGGCATCTTGACATTTTTCCTAATTCGAGATCTTGAACTCGTCTCCTTCCTCCTTGTCAAATGGCCTCATCATCCATCAAAGGTTGTGCAAATAGTAAGGGGAAATATGAAGAAATGTGCTACCCTAATGCAACCATCAGTACCCAGGGTCCACCCATCTTGGCATTTGAACTAAGAAAAATCATTTGTACTCTAGTTGAGAAAATGGACTCTTGGATTATGCCAAAGGAAGTTGAAGAGTTATGGTCTTCACTTCCAAATCGAAGACAGAGGCTAAAGACAATCGAGGAAGAACTCCGAAGGGCAAAGGAATATATTAGAAAATTGTAAATTCAGTTGGTGCTCCTAGGAAGAGAAAACTCCAACAAGCCCTCTTTCAAAACAGCCAAGAAGATCATTTGGGAATATATTATAAGACTTATAAGAAAACACTGGGGGCATTTGGAGTTGATACAAGAGAAAATTAAAACTTTCATGGTGGCCCACATGGATATGCTCAAAGGAGGCATTGGGAATACCTTAAACAAATCCAGAGTAGCCATATATTAACTAAATCATATGACCAAGGAGGAATTCATAAAGGCAAACATTGATCTCTCCCATTTGGTATCGGGGGTTGGTCAACTGAAAAATAAGCATGAGTTGGTAGCACAAATAGAGGAGAAAGCATAAAACATGACTAGGGAAATACAAGAGTTTAAAAGTAAGTTTGAGGAGCTATACAAGAGGAGCTTCTTGTCATTCTTCGATGAACATGGAAACTTGTACCACAAGGGACATTTTTTAAATGGATTGAAGATTATTCAGGGGAACAAAACGGAATTTGAAGAGGAAAACCATACATCGCAAGAGAAGATTATTGTGGTCCTATATAAAGAACGTTTTGAGCTTTTGTTCATGCTAAAAGGCCTTTTCAAAGAGCAGGGGAGTGTGGACTATCATCCTATCATGACTACGGAAGGAGTGATAGTAAGCATACAGTCATGTGACGTTCCAGTAGGGAAATGATGGAAGAGCATAATGGACATCTATAGATCAGTTTTTTGAAGAGAAATCATATTGGGGTAAAAAGAAACATTGGCAGAAGTAGGCACAAGCTCAAAGCCCCCACCTCAACAATAGGCACAACAACAAGTGCAACTTCATCAGTCGGCACCACCAACAAGAGCAATGGCACCTCTACTAGCAACATCGGCAGCGCACCCACAGTAGCACCCAATAAGGAGAGATAAGGCTAGTTCCCAGCCAAGAAAGAGAATGAAAGGTTATTAAAGCCAAATCTGAAGGGAGGCACACCAATAGCTAGTAGATCCTTCAAGAAACTTCTAGAAGAAGTTAGTTATAGTATAGCTGGAAAATTTTGTAATAAATCTTGGTGGTTTTTCAAATACCACTAGCAGTTTAGGGTGACGTTTGAGTTATTAAGTGTCTATTCATAAGCCTCACTTTTGTAAATTTAGTGGGGGGGGGGTTATTGGTTACAAGGAAACTTTGCCAAAATTTTTTGTGAATTGCTGGGAGGTTTTGAAGCTATCCTAAGGAAGAATTTTGCAATAACTATTGGGTTGTTTGCACCTTCTTATCATTTATTTTCCATACCAATCTCATGTTTTGAAGTTTACTACATACTAAATACAACTTTATGCAATTTTCATGGAATTTTGAGTTGTGAACCTGATATTGTTGGGTGTGTTCTATATTCTTTCCACGACTAGTCACACGCATGGGGGGGTCATGGGGGGCGAAAGTCCCCCTTGTTCATTGCATCAGGCATAACAGGGGGGTTACAAGGGGGGCAGAATCCACCCCTGTCCTCCCTCTTGCACGAGGTCCAGGGAAGCGCCTTGAGAAAAAAATTGAATCGTATAATAGGTGGAAGGACCTACTTATGGTTTTGTGCATGGGTTTTGCACATGGTTTTGGGCATGATGGTTTTATGACCATGGTATTTTGTAGATCTAGTCAAGGGAACTACGATTATGTTTTAATCCAGTGTTAATGGATTGTGGTTTATGAATGTTTCGGCATGTATATATATGTATTGTAACATTCAAATGAATATAATGACAAATCAATCTAGTAGTCTCGACTTTGGGGTCCAGGGGAAAATCTTTGTGTATATTTTTTTTATGTTTTATGTTGTCTCCATTGTTTATTTTTTGTTTTAAATAATTTTTTTGTAGGTAATTTATGTATACAGTTATAACCTACATTTATTATCAGAGTTGTTTCAGCTTCAAGGGGACACCTTTGCTCTTGAGGGGTTTTACTCAAGCCTGTAGTAGACTCTCTTCAATGGGAGATCTACGAGATAAATTCTTGTGGTGAAAGAAGATGGCGAGAAATGGAAAGATAGAGATTGAGAAGTTTAATGGTCATAGTTTTGAGTTGTGGAAGTTCAAGATAAAGGATCTGCTGGTGGATAAATATCAGTTGATCGCAATAGATCTAGCGACTAAACCAACGACAATGTCAGAGGAATATTGGGCAAAGTTGGATCGGAAAGCAAAGAGCACAATACAATTGTGTATCTTAGACTCAGTATTGCTAAATGTATCAGTGGAAGCTACGGCGAAGTCTTTGTAGGACAAGTTAGGGACTTTTTACCAATTTAAGTCTTTGGTGAATGAATTGTTCCTACGAAAAAAAATTGTATAACCTGAGGATTAAGGATGGAGACTCAGTGACAGAGCATTTGAATTCCTTTAATACTGTCGTAAGTCAATTTTTATTTGTTGATACTAAAATTTTAGATGAAGATAAGTGCATCATTTTGTTGTGTTCTCTACTAGATTCGTGGGATAGTCCGGTTGTTGCAATAGGTAGCAATACAACTACCTTGAAGTTTGATTAAATAGTCTCATCCTTGTTTTCAGAGGGGATGCCTTGTTTGTATGTAATATCCCCAATTTTGTGAGCATGGGAGTCACTAAGGAATTTTTCCCAATTTTAGTAATATTAATTAAAAAGGGGCAAATATTATTAGAGAAAGGTGGCTAGTATTATTTTATTGAAGAATAGCGGAAAATTATTATTTTCTTAAATGGTGGAAAAATGACTTAGTGGAAAATGGCCCCCACCAAGAAAATAATATTAAAAAAAAAGGATTCTAGAGGCATGATGAGAAATTATAAAAGGAGTATGGACACATTCTGTGGATTATCTTTGGTCATTTTACAATTTCAACATTAGTTCTCTTGAGCTACTTAGCCAAGACAATCGTGTTGTTCAGCACAAGGAATTTCTGAGGGGGAATTCCACCTCTACCTTCGGTGAACTTCGAGTGTCACCATAGGGGAGTAGTAAGGAGTCCATCTCAGGGCTTCTCTAGGAGCTACATTGCAAACCATTTTCAGCTGGAGCATGCTTTTCTTAGGGCCCAAAAGGAAATTCGAAGGGGCTAAGAGAAGCTAGAAAACAATAGAGTTTTTGTAGGAAAATCTGCACAAATTTATCCATAGGGAGGGCGAGTTTTTCCTTGGAGATTTGCAGGGCCGAGAGTGCTGCATTTTGCAGGGTCAAATTTATCTATTTCAAGGATTTCTGGACAGCTACTACATAGACATTTTGACAGGGATATTTGGGGAGTTCGGGCTAAGGAGAAATAAAGAGGCTTGGAGGAGTGATTTGCAAGCGTTGGAAGATATTTTCCAGTAATTGATTGTAATTCTACAGTATAATTCTTTCTACGGGGCGATTTTCCAACTAGTTAGAACCATACACATTTCTTGGGATCACCAGGGCACATTGGATTCATCCCAAACCCTTTCTGTGTTTTTGTGGGTTTATTGAGAGGAGTCTCTAGCTAATTCTATAGAATTTTTTGTGCAATATTCGGGCCTGAATTCCTCATTCTTATAGTAGGGTGAATTGCTAGTTAGCTAGGGAATCTGCATCACTTGGTGGGCTCAGTTTTTTCTTAGAGTTGGGACAAACCCTTTATGGGTATTTCTGGGGTTTTTGAGGGGAGTTTGTGGCTACAATTTCAGGGTGATTCAAGAATTCTTCAAGGCAGAATCTTCAATCCCATTCCAGCAACAGTAGTAGTAATTTTTTGGGTAGTGCGTGGTACCAATTTGGGCCAGTATTTCCTTCGTATCAGAGTTGTACTATAAGGGGATTTGCATAGCTTGGATATCAATCTTGGGTTCCAAAACTTCAACTCATTTTATGTACTCTTTTATCATAAAATTAATAAAATGGCTCAGATTCTGTTGTTGGACATTAACATAGTTACCGAACAAACAAGAACTATTACCTCAAAACGAGAACTCTAGCCCAAAAAGATTCAAAAAACATGAAAAAATGCCCCAAAAACAATAAGTGTGTATTCCAGACCGCATTTGGTTTTTTCTCAAAGTCAAATTTCAACATTTTATAAAATTATGCTAAAAACGAAATTGTTTCTTGAAAAAAGGATTGAAAAAACACCCTGAAAACAAAATGAGTTGATGCTGGAATAACAAAAAAAAAAACATTATGTCACACTTTTGACACATTGTAACAATGGAATTAAAGACAACATATTAGGACATTGAAAAATCATAAAATTCTAAAAATATTGATACATGATGTTAAAGATAAACAAAATCATGTCTGAAAGCCTTATCATTTCGAACAATTTTCATCCATGTTGTTAAAGTTAAAATATCTTGACTCTAAACAACCCTAAAATTGTAATTTTTTTCAACCATAACATTAAAGATAAAATTTCGTAGCGCATAAAAACCTTAATGACAAGTTGTAAATCTCAAGTTTTTAAATATTAAGTTTTCAACATACTTGAACCATGAAATTATGAAGAAATTATATGACTTAAACAATTTTTAAAAATGAACAAGTAAATCAAATATTTATTATTCCAAGTGTAATTTTAATTTTAAAGGATAAAAATATATCTCTTTTCAAATCTAGCCTAAGACAAATTTAAATCTAACTGCAACCAAAACCTAAAAATCAACCATCAAAACAAAGTGTCCCCATTTAATGAGGCATATAATTTTTAAAAAATTTAAAAGTATCTTATACCAAATGGTAACAATACATAATATCATGGCAATATCACTGCATAATCTAAAAATTCAACATTAATTTCTATTTTCTTTTTTACTTTTAATCAAAATACCAACATTGGTCCATTGAATATAACATAAATTATTTTTGTAATTCATTGTTGCGTTGTGGATATTCTAAAGAGATGAATTCTTCATAATTAAAACATATAATCCAAAAAACATAGAAATGCCTCATAACTTCATGAAAAATTAGATGGAAGTCAAAATATTTATTTCAACTTACCATACAAACATAAATTACATAAAATTGTCTTAGAAAGTTATTCAAAATCAACCATAGGTTCTGGCACACCATCGGAACCTACATCTCCAGATGAATGACTCGATGCAGATGAAAATGGTCCATATTCTTCTCTTTCATCAAATAGTGCTCCATCTTAGTCAACATGCATGCCCACCATTTCAGAGTTCAAATGTCTTGTAGATCTACGACTACATTCTGCAGAGTCTCATCTCAGCGGTAATTGTTCTGGTAGCAATTTCTTCAAAATATTTATGGTCTTCAACCGAAGAGTTCCTCTCTTTGTCAAGTTGAATTCATACACAAGTATGTCAACATCCTCCAATTTTAAGACATCTGTCCGGCGACGATTTATATTTGTGCCATTTATTTTTCTTTTTCTGCCAATTTTTTTTTCAACTACCATCTCTAGCTTGTACACACCATTGAAAGGGTGGGTACTTGTGGCATACCAATGTACATCAACAGCTGTAATATCTTCATTTTAATTAATGACCTTTATAACCTTGGAAATACAGAATGGATAGCCAAGTGGATCTTCATTTTTTAACACTACTATCATGCAACCCTCCTTAACATCCTACACAGAACCCCTGCAAAGGTATTCCATGGCTTCACATTGTGCACGTGATCTTCTAGAACCAATATAGATTTCTCTTTCCTCTACCCATGGAGAATTAATAATAGCTTGAGACTGTTGTTGTTCAATAATGTGTGTTTCCTCATGTTCATTTGGCATATTTTGTGGAAAAAAAAATGGAGTCTTCAAAAGCGTATCCTCATTTATTGATCTTGAAATCAAATCACTTTGATTATCGAAAAGATCAATTAAACCCTAATCAAGAACATCTAAGTACTCATCGGATTCTACAGACTTTTAATTTCATCCATATCTGCAATTTATGTCTCTCTTATGCCTTCGTGCATTATGGAGTTCAACAACTAACTGTAATAACAATATCTTTGATGAAAATATTGGATGCTCTGGAATGAACTTCAAAAATGATAACCTGAATGATGGCCCCCATTCTACGATAGTTGAATACTTCTTACCCCATGTAAGTGTTATCCCATCAATTTTTTTTATACGAAATTGATGTTGGAAGCTAATGTCATTAAGTTGTTCAATGCATTTCTCCTCACCATGCGATCCCAAAATAAACCTTCGCATGTCAATAGTTTCTTCCAACAAATGAAAAATAGGCTTTGGAATGTACGATTTCTTAATACATTCAATTAATGATGGCAGGCTCCCAACACCTTTCCTCTTCGATGTTACTGAAAAGCGACTGAACATTTGATCAATATGATCATGAGTATGCCCAACAAGAAGGAAACCAACCTTTAAATTTTTTAAAATTCCCAATTCAACGAGCATGTTTAGATACCCAAAAAGAACTTGATTTTTGTTTTCACGGCTTGTGTTGTCTAATTGTACATACAAAACTTCGGGAAGAATAGCAGACCAATGAGTAACCACATCATGGATTATAGCTATGGTCATATTTCTGTAAATGTTTACAATATTTGGAGTTGTGAAGAAAACCCTTGGAAACATCTTTCTTGAACACTTACAAACCAACCAAGTGAAATTGAATGAAATTTTCCCTCCTATAATTTTTACATGCTAAAAAATATGTATGTTGCTTATTTGTCCATACCATCAATTATCAAACCCAAATATTTATTTGGATTATCATAACATTTATTTCAATGTTTATACATTTTTTTCCTTTCACTTGTTTGTTGATTGTGATGCTCTTGAATTTCTTTGACAACGGAATCTGTATGTAAAATAAAAGAAACATATGAATAAATATATTTTCATATTTGATAACTATCCAATTTTTAAAAATAATGCTTTGAACGCATACCTCTTTCTGCCCCTTGACATTTATCTATTTTTGCTTTAAGAGAAGCACATGTGCTGCAAACCCCCATCCTTGGCTTCTTAGGAATACGAACATTGTTGAATTCGTTCTTCCATACCCTTGTAAAATATGAATATTTAATAAAATTACCAACTCCTTCAGCAACTTCTGCATAATATTTGTATAAGTTGAAGATTTCTTGTCTCAAGAAATTATCTAGAATATGTATTGTTTCTTTATTTGGCATACACTATCCATGCTTTTAAAGAAGTCTTTCATCCATGACATAGTAGTATTTTCTAACGGCCCAGCCTCTTGTTTATAACGTACTTCTGAATAATATTTGGGATCCTTTTCCAGTTTTTCTTGGATTCTTGACAAACGACAATTACCAATTGAATGCAACATTTTGAAATCCTTTCTGTAGAGCAATACATTCCCAATATGATAATCATAACCTGCTAGTGTAGATTGCATGCAACCCACTAAATATGAATTTTCCATGCTTTTACTCATTGACAAATATATTTTCCTTTTCTCCAAAGCAAAGTTGAAATCCATATGTTTCAAGAAATCCCTTCGACAACATTCACTTGAAATCAAACAAACAACATAACTTTTTTTTGTGAGATATATTTTCCTCACCGTTGTATAACTGGAATGTTTTGGATTGATATGAAAAGGTCTACTCCTACTCCTAGTTACAATATTTGCTTGCAATGACTTCATCATTCCATCATCCTTTGTAGAAGCAGTTTCAACACCATTAGGAGGAATATTATCCCCACTATTATCATTGCCTGGAAAATTTTCATTACCATCTTCACTTGAAGAAAACATTTCACAAGAATCATCTACGGTTTTGTAATCTTGACTCAGACGAAATACTTCACCATCTTGATCCATGCTTTCAAATTCTTCCCTGGGAGGATTCAATTCTTCATCACCGTGAGTGTCTTTGAAATTGTCACTTATATAAATTGCATTATTCATATTTGTGCCTCTAAAATTATCATTTGCAAGAAACTCTTCATCCTCCCCTTCCTTAGTGGTGCTCTCATAATCCTTGGGATTAGGCCTAAGTGGAAGCTTTGAATCTGTATTCACTAAAATTTCTTCACCCGCCCCTCCCTTTCCTCACTGGTGCTCTCATAATCCTTAGGATTAGGAATAAGTGAATGCCTTGAATCTATATTTATAGGAAATTCTTCATCTCCTCATTCATCACTGGTGCTCATATAATCGTTATGATTAGGATGAAGTGAAAATTTTGACTCTGGAAATCCAGCCCCCTATTCATCAGTGGTGCTGGCATAATCCTTAGGATTAGGACGAAGTGGATATTTTGACGCTGTAAATTTTTCATTCCCCTCTTCATTAGTGGTGCTAACATAATCCTTAGGATTAGGATGAAGTGGATATTTTTACTCTGGAAATTTTTCATTCCCCTCTTCATCAGTGGTGTTGGCATAATCCTTAGGATTAGGACGAAGTGGATATTTTGACACTGCAAATTTTTCATTCCCCTCTTCATCAGTGGTGCTGGCATAATCCTTAGGATTAGGATGAAGTGGATATTTTGACTCTGGAAACTTTTCATTCCCCTCTTCATCAGTGGTGTTGGCATAATCCTTAGGATTAGGACGAAGTGGATATTTTGACCATAGAATTTTTTCATCCCCCTCTTCATCAGTGGTGCTCGCATAATCCTTAGGATTAGGACGGAGTGGATATTTTGACACTGCAAATTTTTCATTCCCCTCTTCATCAGTGGTACTGGCATAATCCTTAGGATTAGGACGAAGGGGATATTTTGACTCTGGAATTTTATCATTCTCCTCTTCATCAGTGGTGTTGGCATAATCCTTAGGATTAGGACGAAGTGGATATTTTGACACTGGAATTTTTTCATCCCCTTCTTCATCAATGGTGCTAGCATAATCCTTAGGATTAGGAAGGAGTGGATATTTTGACGCTGCAAATTCTTCATTCCCCTCTTCATCAGTGGTGCTGGCATAATCCTTAGGATTAGGAAAAAGTGGATATTTTGAATCTGGAAATTCTTCATTCCCCTCTTCATTAGTGGTGTTGGCATAATCCTTAGGATTAGGACTAAGTGGATATTTTGACTCTGCAAATTCTTCGTTCCCCTCTTCATCTGTGGTGCTCCCATAATCCTTAGGATTAGGACGAAGTGGATATTCTTCATCTCCCCCTTCATTAGTGGTGCCCTTATAATCCTTAAGATTAGGACGAAGTGAAAATTTTGACTCTGGAAATTCTTCATCATGCCCTTCATCACTGTTGCTTTCATAATTTGTATCACATATAAGTGTAACAACCGACCCCATTTACGTATTTTCTGCGCTTCATCAATTATGTTCTCATCATCCATAGGATTACGACCAAGTTGAATTTTTGACTCTCTATTCATGGTGAACGAAAACCTGTTATATTCATCAATATGAATAAATTTTTTGCGTGACGAAGATGTTGATGTTGTAGAAGGAAAAACTTCGCTATCAGAATAACCCATGGATTTCAACAAGAAGATGTTGAATGATACAAATGCCTCTCCCAATTACAATATATAGCTTAAAGACTGAAAATTTCCCTCCAAATTTTTCCCCCAAAAATTTTCAAACTTTCCCTCCAAATTTTTTTTTTCAAATATTTCGTAGAAAATATTTGTCTAAAATGTATTTAGAATCATTTTAAGAAAAAAATTTTGTTGAAATATTTTTCCGATATTTCTCTTCAAAATATCCACAAAATATTCCTATCATGCATGCCTTCTAAACTAAAATAATATTGTTATTTTAATGATTTAACATTGACTACATGTATATATTCACTATAATATTAACTATAATAACTACATGCAAATGTTAACTATTTTAACTATAATTAACTACATGTAAATATTTTAAATTTTAAATTTTAAACCTACATTATATTAGTCTAAAATATATTTCAAAATTTCTTAATAAATTGTTGGTCTTGAAATATTTCATACGTTCTATTCAAGATATCCACAAAATATTCCTTTCATGCATGCTTCCAAACTAAAATTATTTTCTTATTTGAATGATTTAACATTGACTACATGTAGATATTAACTATAATAACTACATGCAAATATTAACTATTTTAACTATAATATTAACTATAATTAACTACATGTAAATATTTTAAATTTTAAATTTTAATCCGAGAGTATATTTGAATGATTTAACATTGAGTACATGTAAATATTAACTAAAATATTAACTATATTAACTACATGCAAATATTAACTATTTTAACTATAATTAACTACATGTAAATATTTTAAACTTTAAATTTTAATCCCACATTCGTTAAAGAGTAAACCAATCACACAATATTCGCTATATAATAAGAATCATTGTTTCTATTCATCACATCACATCAAGTCTTTTGGTTTTTGTTGGAGGAATTTTCTGGAGGTGTTGCGTTGGCATTGGTATCTTTGTGGAGGCATTGCATTCACATTGGAGGCCTTGTGTTGGCATTGGTAATTTTGCGGAGGTGTTGTGTTCGCATTGGTAACAGGAGTTTTTCACATTTCAAAGGTTAGTTTTCCTTCTATTCTGTCTATTTAAAGACGATTTTGGGGAAAATCTGGTTTTTCTATGGTTTTTGTGTTCAAAAACAATTTTTTTATGGTTTTTGTGTTCGAAAACCATACTTTTTTAATACTTTTTTAGTGAAGAAAATGGAAAAAAACTCAAATTTTTAGGGTTTTTAGGACAAAAATTTAGATTTTTTCTTTTTCTTTTTTAGGGTTGATGGGTTCCTCTATGATAGAAAAAACCAAAAAATGACCATGCACATAAAAACAATTATATTTATTCTATTTTTATTTTTTCTAAAAGTGCAACTAGAAAAATTGAAAAGAGAAATTTAATTTTTATTTTTATTTTAAAACATGAATTTTTTTTTTATAAATATTATTAGATTTTTTTTTTTTATTTAAAGGAGAATAGATAGTTTTAGTTTATATTAAACATGTTTTTTTTATTTATTATAAATATATTGGTGGTTTCATTATATTAATTTTTTATTATTGACTGATTTTGAATGTGGTCATGTTTGGTTATGTTTGACTAACGTGATTAACTACTATAATTATGTATTAAATAATTTATTTTAATTATGTATTAATGATTTAATTAACATGCCAATATAATAATTTTTAATATTAATATATTGTAAAAACTACTTTCAGTAATAATCACATATGATCATGAATTGTCAACGCGTCTAGTTGGTTTGAAACGTGTCGACAATTCATGATCATATGTGATTATTATCGAAAGCATTTTTTTACAAATGATAGATAGAAGAAGCCAAATTCCAAATATTAATATATTAATAGTATTATTAATTAATATTAACATAATATATCACACATGTTATTAAATTTTTTATATAATTGTTTCAATTAATAAATATTTTAATGTGGTCATGTTTAGTTATTTATGACTAATGTGGTTTACTACAATAAATATATATTAAGAAAATTATTTTATTATGTATTAATGATTTAATTAATATATCAAATATAATATTGTTAATAAGTTAATAAATTAATATTACTAGTGATTAATATTAATATATTAGTTCACACATTTTTAAATTAATGTTTAATGCTATTAAAAATTTTATATAAATGTTTTAATTAATATATTATCAAATCTTTGAATTAATAATGTTTGACCATGGTTGACTATGGTTGAGCAAGGTTAACCAAGGTTGACTATGACGAACTAAGTTTGTGTATTGTTTAGCATGAGTGATGAATGACATTGATGAATGTTTGATTATATATAGCCATGGTTGAGTTTGTTTTACCATGTTTGACGATTGTTGAGTTTGTCTTACTATATTTGATTAGAATGTAAATACTATTAATGACATTTATTAATATTAATCTTGATATTATTTATATTAACAATGTTAACCTGATTAATACTATCACTATTACTATTAATTATATGGTTAGAGTAAATAGCATTTTTAAATTTTATTTTTTATTAATAATTATATTATTAATTATTAAAAATTAAATGTTTTTAACATTATTTATGAATATTAACGTTAATACTATTTATCATAATAATATAAAATGATTATTGGCACTGAAAAACTTATTATGAGTTGAAAAATAATTGTAAGTCGGTCGATCTTTACATTTGGAGTAAAAAGAGGTTCATCTTTGAGACTCTCATCACCCCTGTTATCTTATACATATGTGAAGTTTGAGGTTGCCGTATATCCATAGAGTCATGGAGGAAGATTGAGATGATTCTAAATAAATTCATAACCTACAACCTTAAACTCAACGGAATACTCCCTATCCTATCCTCTTGATCAAATCTTGTTTGTCCCCCATTGAAAGTATGAATATGTTTAGATATCTGATGTATAAGAAAAAGCTTTACAGCATGTAATCCAAAAGGCTCCATGAAATTGCTTCTAACTTTAGTCAAAACCACCACCTTTGTCTCAAGCATGGGTGGCATAAGGATACCCATTCTTGGCTCAACCATTGGGGAATTAAGGAGGAGCTCAATATGGGAAGCAAATATAGTGTCAAAAATAATATTACCTCCAAGTTTAAGGACAAGTTGTGGGAAGAGCAGGAGCTAGAGGGTAAAAGGAAGCTTAGATACTATAAGGAGGTGATCAACCCTGCCCTTGAAAATCAAAATTATCTTTTTGTGTTGACCAACACTAAGAAAAAAATGAACATCACTAAGATAAGAACTAATTCTCATGAGCTTCAGAGTAAGACTGGGTGGTGGTCTATTCCAAAGACTCCCTGGAACGATAGAATATGTCAAATTTGTGATACTAAGCAGGTGGAAGATGAAAAACACTTTCTTTTACATTGCCCAGCTCTTTCTTACATCCACTCTCAATTCCCTAACATCTACCACACTTCCAATCTTCCTGACCTATTAAGCCATCCCATCTATAGCGATCTTGGAGCGCTTCTTTCCCTTCTCTTTGATCATAGGAACAAGATTTTGAAGAATCAATCATAGATTCTTTTTCCTTTCTTGAAGTCTGATAGGCTGAAATGATCTTAGTGGAAGTTAATCATCATCATCATCATCAATAATATTATTAATAATTATATATTAACTATTATTATATTAAAATTAAACTATTATATTAAACTATTAACTCTAATATTATTATAGCTATATAAGTAATAATTGTAATAAAGGATACTCATAACTATAATTATAACTGTAAAACCTATAATTTTAATTAAAACTATTAATTATATATTATAGAGCTATTATTTATTTTATTTTATTAGTTATAATATAGTCTATCTATAATATAATATAGTTTAACTATTATAGTTAATAAATTATTAGATGAAATTTCATATAATAATAGTTTAATTTAATATAATTAAATTATTAATATTAATTTAATATTAAAGTATATTTATATTTATAATTAAACTATGTTATTAAAGTTATAATATTTTTTTATTAATAAACTAATTGAATTATATTAATAATTTAATAGATTATGTTGATAATTTTAAAATTTATTATGATTAATAATATTACTAATATCATTTCTCTAAATATAATTAATATTGTATTAATAATATTATTTTAATATAATATAAAAAAAAAATCATTGATAAACTAATTAGATTATATTATTGATTTAAGAGATTATATTGACAATTTTAAAAATTATTATATCATTAATAATATTACTAATATGATTAACATTGTATTAATGATGTTTCTTTTTTTTTTAATCGAACTTTTTATTAGAATTAAAAAAAAGTTACATTGTAGATGCCGTAGCATTCCATAAGAGAGAATCGCCCTGTATGAAGTAGGGCATGGGTGTGAAAACCCACAAGTTACAATTAGCGAGAAACACTAGACTTGTCCTTTTTGCATTTTTTTCTTATTTGCTTTCTTTCATCCCTTCAAAGAAGGAGCATAATGTGTAATGGCCAACTCCAAGTCAGAGGAGAGCAAGACGTCTTTATCAGAGTCAGAGCTCTCAGAAGCATGTGCACACTTGGTGCCAATCACACCACGGTCATGGTTTGGCCCGTTCTGTTGAGGAGTCATTTATGTATTCACTGATGATGTGTCTTCAACTTCCTGTTTTTCTGCCCCCTAGGCTACACTCATCTCTTGAGATTCTTTCTAGTTTTCTTGCATATTTTATGTATCTTCTTGCCTCTAATTTTCTTCCATATCTGCTTCCTCTTCATCTGTCAATGATGCAACCGGAAAGTTCCACCCTTTTTTCTTTTGTGGCTTTTTGTTTGTTTTTTTCCCGGATAAGATGCAAGTGCTTTGCAAATGCCGAGTTTGGTGGCACAACCTGCATCTAAACGTTGTGTTTTAGAAATCTAGTGCTTTAGGCCACTTTAGATCTTTGTGGATTAAATTGATGCAATCTGGCAGGCCCTTGCTAAGGTCCATCTCCACACATATACGTGCAAAGGTAAATATCCCTTTGTCCATTCTCTCACTGTCTAGTTTTATAAACCTTCCTATGGTGTTGCCAATGTTTTCTAGAACCTGATGGTGCCAGAACGGGAGTGGCAGATTGTGGAAACACACCGACACAGGCATTTTTGAAACCACCATTGAATTGGCATCAAATCCCGGGAACCATGGGGATATAAAGAGACCTACTCTTCCCTAAAACCATGGTCCATCATTGATTTCGGTGATTCCAGGCTTGGTGAATCCAGGCATGTAGCTCTTCATGTTTTGGCCAGAAGCCATTAGATCGGCATATTACAGCTTTTCTTTGCAGAGCATCAAACAACCCTGTTACCTCTAGTTTTTCTATTGCCAGATCTAAAGTATTCTCTGCTTTTTCAACAATGTATGGTCCTGGCATCTCCATTGGCAAAAAAATTTAAATGCAAGATATGATACGTAATTGTATTAATGATATTATTAATACTATTATTTTTAATATAAATTTGAAAGTTATTGCTATTATAATTAGTATTAATAATCATATTTATTAATATGAATGTTTTGAATAAATCTTATTAATGTTATATAATAATTGATATTGACATTAATATTAATATTAATATTAATATATTACCAATAATATATAATAATATTAATCATTACTTTAATATAAACATTTAATAAGCATTATTTTAATACAAACATTAACTTATCAAAATTAATATATTATTAAATTTTATATAAATTTTAATATTATTTTCAAAATTAACATAAATTTTAATATAAAGCTAATAATATTAAACTTGAAATATAATACTTAATATAAACTTTAATTATTTATTATTAAACTTAATATAAACCAAAAATGTAATACCCAAATCTAAAATTTAAAAAAATTGCTATTACAGCCTAAATCTTAATATTAAAATGTAATACTTAAAACCTAAAACTAAAATGTAATACTTAAAACCTAAAACTAAAACATGTTGTAATTATTAAAAAAAAAAAAAAAAGCTACAATATAATTTATAAAATTGTTTCATAAAATAAGGATATGTTTGGTAACTTTTATTAGTGTCAAATTTGTTTAAATAGACTCATGGAAATTGTGTTCAACGAGCATCAAACTAACAAACTTAACAATGGTAACATAATTTAGCCCAAACAATGTATCATTTTTTTGAGTTCATTCACCATTTTGGTTCATATATTATTTAATTTATAATAGTTTATCTTTTAATTAATGGTCTATATTGTTTGTTTTAAGACATATTTTATTACATTAGAACAATGTAGAAATTAACTTTACTGTAAACATTGTAATTTTTTTTAATAGATCCAACACAATAAAAAAATGTAATACCCAAACCTAAAACTTAAAAAATACTATTACAACCTAAATCTTAATATTAAAATAAAATACATAAAACTTAAAACTAAAACAAGTAGTAATTATTTAAAATAAAGAAAACTACAATATATTTTATAAAATTATTTTATAAAATAAGAATATGTTTCATAACCTTTAGTATTATCATGTTGGTGCAAACCCACTCATGAAAATGGTATTCAAAAGGCATCAAAATAACCAACTAAATAATGAAGAAATTAATTTAATCCAAACAATATATCATCTTTTCTGTTTATCCATCACTATGGTTAATATACTATTTAATTTATAATATTTGATTTCTTCATTAATTGTCTAAATTATTTATTTTAAACTAGGTTTTGAAATTTTATTACATCAAACTAATAAACGAAACAAAGTAGAAATTAACTTTACCAAAAACAATGTATCATTTTTACTTAACAATAAAAAAACATTCATCAAAATAATAAAGTCCACTTAAAATTCCAAAATCTAGTGATTAGATTTCAATTTCTGAA
Source organism: Pinus albicaulis (assembly GCA_034641835.2). NCBI lineage: Eukaryota > Viridiplantae > Streptophyta > Pinopsida > Pinales > Pinaceae > Pinus > Pinus albicaulis. The sequence goes on from MU968411.1 coordinate 70,590,825, forward strand.
TTGACGGAATTATTTTGTTCCATGAGTGAAGAATAATTCCAACACTAAACCGTTTCATAACAACAATAACCACATTTTAGAAATATTGAAAGCCGCTATACCACGTTTCAGAACCCTGTGGAAAAGGGTCCCTCATTTGTTCCTCTTTGATCCACGTCTCTAAATTACTGTACTAAATGTTTCATAAAAAATTTATTGAATTTTATTTGACAATTCTTTATAGGTGTTCATAAATACTGAATGCGGCCATAAGTGTACCAGCCCAGTTTCACAATTATCAAGAAAACGGTCAGTCGTCTGTGTTTGTAAATATTGAATGCGGCCATAAGTGTACCCGCCACGTTTCGCAATTCTCAAGAAAACCGTCAGTCCTTTGTTACTCTTTGATCCATGTCTGTTAAATTAATGTAATGAAATGATCCATGAATGTTTCATAATCTGTTTAGTGAATTTTATTTTCTCCAATTTTACAAGTGTTCATAAATAATAGACAAAGTAAATTAAAATGTAAATTTTTAATTTTGATTGGGTAAAAATTTATTTTAAACAATGTTTGAATATTATATTTAATTTAAATATAGTAATGTTGCAATGTGATCTTAAAAATGTCTATGGGTAGCTATTACATGCCGCTTAATGTAATTATAGAGATGCTGCAATTTTGATTTTGAGCATGTTTATATATATATTTAATTTTAATAAAATATTGTGAGCATGGTTGATTGTCACATATACAACTTTACCCATTGTCACATATTTGAGCATGGTTGATTGTCTCTACTATATGGATTTTGGTATTCATAAACATGCTCAAACTCAAATTGCAGCGTCACTATAATTACATTAAGCAGCATGTAATAGCCACCTATAAACATTTTCAAGATCACATTGCAACATTACTATATTTAGATTAAGCGGCAGGTAGTAGCTACCTTATAGCCTTGTTATTTCATGTTATCATTTATTGCATGGGGATTTTTGTTACGCATTTAAAGATTTTATATTGATATGTTATTTTTTTTAATGTTGTTGGTACTTTGGATGTCTCACTCGAGATACTGGGTTGTATGCTTTGCCCCTTAATAATACCCTTTGTTGTTCGTCAGAGTCACGATACTATCTACTAATTAACTCTTTAATGCATTGTATTTACTGCAGCGAATTCATTTAACTCAAGAGTGAAACAACCTCTGAATGACAATTTAACTCAAGTACATTTGATATCATTACAATTTGTTCTTGAAATTCGATATTGTGATTTTCAAAACCGCTATACTAGCTATGTGGTTGCACAAATTCCCTTGTAACTATGTAAATATAGAATCATAATTTCTAATCAATATTATTTATTATTT